>QANX01004659.1:86804-153824 GCA_003254975.1 Ochetophila trinervis
AAAAAAAAAAACTTATTTATAATTTTTTGATATTTATATTTATATTATATTATCTATAGAAGTAAAATATTTAAAATAGTATATGTTTTTTATTATGAATAATATGTATTAAAAATTATGAAATAAAATGGTAACAGAAATGTATTTTTTATTTTATTTTAAGAAACACTTTAGTCATATTATGATGCAGAAAACAATATTGATAATATCCACCCTTTATCCCATATTTTCCTTTTCCGGAGGTAGAATATAGTTGGATCAGCTTAGTGTTTTGAGTAAAGGAAAAGAGAGAAACTAAAGCTCTAAAACGAGCTGAAACTAGAAGCAAAATAGAGAAGAACCGGAAGAGTAAACAACAAACTCTCACACATTTCATTAAATTTTGCACAAAAAATACACTAGATTTGTCAAACAGTTAGACCTGGCAAATTTCAACACGACACGAACACGAACATTTTTTACGAGTTTGGATTTGTCTGAAAATGATTAGGTTGATAACGGGTCAACCCGTTACTGTAATGGATCTTAACGGGTTGACCCGCAAAAATCTGTTAGACCCATTAGTCCTTAATGACAAGTTAGTAATTTATTAATATAAAAAATTTAATTTACTAATAAAGCTAGATGTAGTATAAAATTTATTATGTACAATATATTGATTTTTTGGAAAAAAAAAGTAATTTACATTTACATTTATATATATATATTACTGTTTTTTTAACATAAATATTTCTAATTTTATTATATATTCAGCTTTAGATGATACCATTAATATAGAAAAACTCATATAAAATGTCATTACATTGAGTGTTGAACAAGTTAAATTAGGACAATGTTCTAACACATTTTCTATTGATGATTAGAGGTATTGAAATTTGAGTGGTATGCATTATTTAATTTTTCTATATCAATTTGGATAATAATAGACAATTTAACTTTTGTTTTTTAGGTGCTTTGCCTTTGAGGTTGTGCTAATTATGGTTGAAAATGTCATATGCATCGGATTGTTTATGCAAAAAATGAAAAATGTGGTTGAAATTGAATATGTTTATGTATTATTGTTATTTCAAACAATATTGTTTTAGATTTTTATTATTCATTTGTAGAAAGATTTAAGTATTACGTTTGTGTGGTTTGTTATTTTTTAACATGTATTAAGTATGTTGTTTTAGATTTTATTTTTTATTTATAAAAAGATACAAATATTTATGTTTATCTGTGCTTCATTATTTTTTAGTATTGACTATGAATTATAAATCAGATATATTTTAATTTTTTTTAAAATAATTTTTAAAATAAGTTATTGTGTTAACGGGTTGGATATCGGGTTACACGATAATTTTATGAACGAGTTTGAGTTTACATATTTCAACATGAAAGCTTAACGGGTCGGGTTTGGATGAGAAAATTTTGACACGTACACGAATACCACACGACACGAACACGATACGACACGATACGTTACCAGGTCTACAAACAATAAAAACACATAATTTTTACCTAATTTAGCAGCAGCATGTTTGTATTTAATGCTTTTATCTTTTTACACAACAAATTTCGATCACTAAAAATGCCTCAATTCTTGGTCCACAAGAAATTAAAGAGGTGGGATGCTCTGTTCATGCCTGAAGAAGTTATCAGGATCAACTTTGCTCTTCACCTTCACCAATCTCTCGAAATTATTCTTAAAATACTTCCTACCCCAAACACTTGCCTCTGCAAAACTAGTGTTGCTTTTGCTGTTCATACCCAGATCAAGATCTCTATAGTTCACATAAACTTCTCTAGGAAACATTGAAACGTACAGAGCCATGTGATTGTAAACCTTCCTAATCCATTTCATGTGCTTTGTCGTGCCATTTTCTCCATTATTCCACACGGTTACGTACTGAACCATGAAGATTGTTCCACCTCTGTGAGGAAAAGGAATTTCAGCCTCTGAAATCTCGCTCATCTTCCCACCATATGGTGTCCAAAAAATCAGGGGATTCTCTTCTTTCAGTAACCATTTCCATAGACCTTCAAGAGCATTTTCTGGTATGGGATTTCTCACAAAATCTAATTTAGCTTTGTAATAGGTTAAGAAAGAGGATTTCCTTTGAAGAAGAACTTCAATTGGATTTCCACTTGGGAAGCCTGCCATATAAATCACAGACTGAATCCAATCCATTTCAATACAATCTTTTCACCTCAAACCCAATTCAGGGAAGCTTTTCTGCATAACTTGGAGTAGTCTATCAGTATTTCCTAAAAACAAAGAATTGTAAGACGATGAGATAGTCCTATTGCCACCGACATTAGCCTAGGCGATGAGGACTCTAACAAATAGATATTCGTCAAGCTTATCTATAACTTGTTGCCATCTATGAAGGAGCTTTGTGGCACCTTGCTCTAATGTCCTATTAATTGTGAAAGCTGTCAAAGTTTTTGGAATCGGTACGAGTTTTATCTTCCACCAAAGAATGATTCCAAAGCTTGCTCCTCCACCTCCTCTGATTGCCCAAAAAAGATCTTCTCCCATGGCTTCTCGATCAAGAATCCTACCATTAGCATCAACAATTCGGGCATCGATGACATTATCAGCACCAAGACCATATTTTCTAAGCAATGAACCATATGCTCCTCCAGTTATATGCCCACCAATGCCTAAAGTTGTGAAAATCCCACCAGGGAAAACATGGATTTTGCTTTTCTCTTCGATTCTATAGTAAACTTCACCTATAGTGGCACCTGCCTGAACCCATGCACTGCTTTATTGGACATTAACACTAATTGATCCAAGTTTGGCAATGTCTACAACGACGAAAGGCATTTCGATTAGAGATACATACGAAAGCCCCTCGTAGTCATGCCATCCACTTCGTATTCAGAGATGTAATTTGTTGAAGGTGGCACTTTTGGTGACATGGCTGCTGATATGGTAGTAGAGAAGTTAAAGATGATAACATATTTTGTGCAAACCAGATTATTTCAAATCTGGTTGTTTTTGGATCAGCCTTGTGTTAAGTATCTTGGTTATGTGTGAAACAAGTAAACTAAGTGTATATTGTGTTTAGTATTATTTTTTGCTGGTCTTTGTGTCAGTTTTTAGAAGCCTATGTTATGATGTTTAATAGGGGTAATCAAGTCTGTAAAAGGCAGCATGGTTGCATCTGTCAAATGATAGAGGTTCGGTATTTTTGTTTGTTTCTAGTCTTGTATATATCATATGTTTAACCCTTAATGTAATGTTGAAGCTTTTATGCAAAAACATACTACTTTTCTTCTCTAGAACTCCTATTGGGTCATACTTCTAACATGGTATCAGAGATATTGATGATCTTTGAAGGCATGCGTTTATAAAACTAGAAAACCAGCATTTTTACAAAAAAAATATGGCGCTCCAGCTTTCTCTAGAATTTTTTTTACCTTGTTTCTCTTTCACAAATGGCCTTAACTTATTATTTAGCTCCTATACCTCCCATTTTCAATGGAGAAAATTATGCAATGTGGTCCATAAACATGAAAGCTTATTTACAAGCTTTTGACTTGTGGGAAGTGGTAGAGGCAGATAGGAATCCTTCTCCTTTAAGGGCAAATCCCACAGTTGCTCAAATAAAGCAACATAGTGAGGAGGTTGCAAAAAAATTCAAGGCTATCTCAGCATTACATGCAGGAGTTTTAGATGTCATGTTTACAAGAATCATGGCATGCTCTACAGCTAAGGAAGTTTGGGATAAGCTGAGGAGTTTCAAGGCAGCCATAGAACAAGACGAATGCAAGTTTTGAACTTAAAAAAAGAGTTCGAAACTTTAAAAATGAAGGATACTGATTTGGTCAAAGATTTCATAGATAAGTTGATGAAAACTGTGAACCAAATCAGAATTCTTGAAGAGGAGTTAAGTGACAAAAGAGTGGTGAAGAAAGTACTTGTCAGCTTGCCTGAAAAATTTGAAGCAAAAATTTCTTCTTTGGAAGAATCTAGAGACCTAAATGAGATAAGCTTGGCTGAGCTTGTAAATGCATTACAAGCCATAAAACAAAGGAGATCTATGAGGCAAGAAAAGGTCTCAGAAACTGCATTTTTTGTCCAATAAAAAGGCAAAGCTGCAGACCACACACACCAGAGGAAGCAAGGAGGAGGAAATAGAGAAAAATGGAGAAATGAGAGTGTTTCCAGCTGAGATATCAACAAGAAGAAGTTTGGAAAGTGCTCTCACTGTAAAAAAGATAATCATACAGAAAAATTCTGCTGGTTTAGGCTCAACATCCAGTGCAGAAATTGCAAGCAATTTGGACATATTGAGAAGGTATGCAAGAGCAATGGAGGACATACACAGCAAGCTCATCAAGCACAAGCTGTAGATGAGCTAAATCAGTAAGATGAGAGGTGGTTTGTTGCCTCTTGTTATGCAAGAAATAGTATTAATGAAGCATGGCTCATTGACAGTGGCTGTACACAACACATGACTCATAATGCTGGATTATTCAAATCATTGGACATAAGCTTTATCTCCAAACTCCAAATTGGAAATGGAGAGTTTATTGAGTTGCAAGGAAAGGTAGAAGTGGTTGTGGGAACCTCAAAAGGTACTAAACTCATCTCCAATGTTCTTTATGTACCCAAAATTAACTAAAGCCTACTAAGTGTAGGTCAAATGCTTGAAAATGGGTATTCTTTGCATTTTCAAGGAAAAACCTGCACCATTAGTGATAAAAATGGCTGTGAAGTTTTAAATGTTGGCATGAGAGACAAGAGTTTTATAGTAGAATGGAACAAAGGAAAAAACCAAGTCTTTTACGCAAAAGCTAGTGAAGAGACCAAGCTTTGGCATAAAATACTCAGCCATCATAACTTTGAGTCTTTAAATTTGATGCATGCAAGTCATGTAGTTGAAAATCTACCTTCTATCAAGCTATCCCAGCAAATTTGTCATATATGTCATTTAGGGAAGCATCATAGGCTTCCATTTTCCACAGGAGGTGCTGGAAGAGCCTTTGAAAAACTGCAACTTGTCCATAGTGACATATGTGGTCCTATGAGTGTAAATTCATTGAATGGCAGCATATATTTCATCACTTTCATAAATGATTTTTTGAGATTTTGTTGGATATATTTTTTGAAGCAAAAGTCAGAAGTGGTAGAGGTCTTCAAAAACTTTAAATTGTTGGTGGAAAACCAGGCTAATAGTTGCATCAAGATGGTGAGAACTAATAACGGAATTGAATACACAGCAAAAAGATTTGAGGAACAATGCAGCCGAGTTGGAATTCAACATCAGCTCACAGCTCCATATACTCCACAACAAAATGGAGTAAGTGAGAGGAAAAACATGACTTTAATGGAGATGTGTAGGTGCTTACTCTTTGAAAAGCACTTGCCAAAAAGCTTTTGGGCAGAAGCAGTGAGCACTGCTGCTTATTTACAGAATAAATTGCCCTCAAAAGTTTTGGAGCTCAAAACTCCATATGAAAAATGTTATGGAGTCAAGCCAAATGTGGAGCATATCAAAGTTTTTGGCAGTGTATGTTACGTACATGTTCCGGATGTTAAAAGAGATAAATGGACAAGAAATCAAACATTGGAATTTTTGTTGGTTATAGCAACACAACCAAGGGGTTTTGGGTATACCTTTTAGAGACCAACAAGTTAATTGTGAGTAGAGATGTTAATGTTGATGAATATGCTACATGGAATTGGACCAAAGAGGAGGTTCAAAAAGAAAAAAATGGAATGTGATAAAGCTGTTCCACTAAATCAAAATGAGGAGGAGCTGACAGATGATGAAAATGCAGTGGGAGTTAGAGGCACAAAACCTCTTATCAATGATTATGAAAGGTGCAACCTTGCTTTAAGTGATCCCTTCACTTTTAGTGAGGCAAATCAATATAAAGAGTGGAGAGAAGCTATGTCAGCTGAAATAAGCATGATTATCAAGAACAAAACATGGGAGTTAGTTTCAAGGCCACTGGGAAAGAAAGTTATTGGAGTTGAATGGGTCTTTAGGACCAAACTGAATGTAGATGGGTCCTTAAACAAACATAAAGCAAGATAAGTGGTAAAAGGGTATGTGCAACAGCTTGGAATTGATTATGGTGACACATTTGCACCAGTTGCAAGGCATGAAACAGTGAGATTATTGCTGGCCCTTGCTGCCCAAAAAGGTTGGAAAGTGTTTCACTTGGATGTCAAATCTACATTCTTGAATGGATTCTTGGAGGAAGAAATTTATATTGAGCAACCCAAAGGTTTTGAGGTCCAAAGTGAGGAGGATAAAGTTTATACGCTGCATAAGGCTTTATATGGGTTGAAACAAGCTCCAAGAGCTTGGTATAGTAGAATTGATGGTCATTTGCTGCAGCTAGGCTTTCATAAAAGTGAGAATGAGCCTCTTTGTATATCAAAGCAGGCTCAAGTGAAAAAAGACTCATTGTTTTGCTTTATGTTGATGATTTGCTAGTCACGGGTGAATATTTTGAAGATATAATGGAATTTAAATTGGAAATGCAGAAAAACTTTGACATGTCAGACCTTGGAGTAATGAATTATTTTCTTAGGATGGAAATTGATCAAATGGAGGGCTATATTTTTCTATCACTGCAGAAATATGGAATGGAGTTGCTAAAAAAGTTTGACATAAAGAATTGTAAAGCTGTAGATACACCAATGGTACAAAATCAACAATTTGAGTTGGAAGATGAAGTTGAAAAGGTCCAAGGATCAGTTTATAGGAGCTTGATTGGGAGCCTTCTATACTTATGTGCTTCTCGGTCAGATTTAACTATTTCAGTAAGTATGCTGTCAAGATTTATGCATTCTCCCTCTCAAATTCACTATCAAGAAGCCAAGAGGATACTAAGATATGTGAAAGGCACTATAGATTTAGGAATATGTTTTTCGAAGCAAAAAGAAGGAAAATTGGAAGTACAGCGATAGTGATTGGGCTGGAAGTAAAGAAGATATGAAAAGTACTTCAAGGTATATTTTTTCTTCACAAAAGCAAGGTTCTGTAGCACAATCTACAGTTGAAGCATAATATATTGCTTCAGCTGCAGCTACAAATCAAGCTATTTGGCTGAGAAAATTGATGGTGGATTTAAATGAGAAGCAAGATGGAGCTACCACCATTTATTATGACAACAAGTCAGCCATATCCATTGCTCAAAATCCAGTTCAACACAAGAGAACTAAGCATATACCGTTGAAATATCATGCAGTAAAAGAAGCTGAAATGAATCATTAAGTAAAGTTGGTGCATTGCTCATCTGAAAACCAGTTTGCAAATATATTCACTAAACCTCTTCCCAAAATCAGATTTGAAACATTAAGAGCTTATCTCAGTGTTTCCCCCAAAAGTGCCAAGGAGGAGTGTTGAAGGTGGCACTTTTGGTGACATGGCTGCTAATATGGCAGTAGAGAAGTTAAATATGATAACATATTTTGTGCAAACCAGATTAGTTCAAATCTGGTTGTTTTTGGACCAGCCTTGTGTTATGTATCTTGGTTATGTGTGAAACAAGTAAACTAAGTGTATCTTGTGTTTAGTCTTAGTTTTGGCTGGTCTTTGTGTCAGTTTTTAGAAGCCTATGTTATGATGTTTAATAGGTGTAATCAAGTATGTAAAAGGAAACATGGTTGCATCTGTCAAATGACAGAGGTTAGGTATTTTTGTTTGTTTCTAGTCTTGTATATACCATACGTTTAACCCTTAATGTAATGTTGAAGCTTTTATGCAAAAACATACTACTTTTCTTCTCTAGAACTCCTCTTGGGTCATACTTCTAACATAATTTAAGCTATTTTGAACAGATAACAGCAGCTTGGACATGGGAATCATTAAAGGGTATGAAAATAAACTCTGGCTTTGGCGTTGAAGGCTCTACAAACCTGAGGTTCTGTGCTGAAGATTGTAGCACATAAGTAAATGAAGAATCTTTGGAGTTGAAAAAGGAACTTGAGATGGGAATAGAAACATTAGAATGAAGTGAGGCACATTGGATAAATTTGTCTAAGGTTAAAGTTGAAATTTCCTGAGATATTGATTGGAGAAGAAGCAGAAACATAAAGAGTAAGGAAGATTTTGAAAGAACCATGCCTAACTTTGCAATCAATTTTTAGTTTGTATTCAAGGATGCATGGTAGATGTTATTATATACATGGCAGCTAATTTAGGAGTAATGTCGTGTAATTGAACTAATGCAATCGTCATATACATAATCTCTAAGGGTGTAATATGAATTGAAAATTTCTACGGACAATATAAAGTCTCTGTTTTGGTAGAAAAAGGTAGGACTGAGTGTTTAGTGGCGACATACTCCAGCTTTCTTTTTCAATTCTTTTTTGTGATCTTAAAAAGTAGGTTTGTCAATTATTTTTTACGGTTGTCAATTACTTTTTCTTTTTCCCATTCACAAATCTGTAAAGCTTTTTTTGTTTGTTGATGCTTATCTAGGAAAAGAAATGGGAAAGTTTTCATCTTTTAAAAGCAGGGTTTTTCTCAAGTGAACCCCAACAGGGGTCTCTAGTATGAACCCTCTGTTGGGAGCAACCGGCAATGAAATTGTCTGGTCAAAAATTTTGAAAAAAAAAAAATTTGTGCACTTACAAATTTAGCCCCCATTTTTATGTTTTCTCAATTATACCCTCACAATATTTTGCCCTAAAATTAGAAATCAAAATTTCAGAAATTGTATTTCACAATATTCGGCCTCTCCCGCTTCTTCTCCCCTGATGCGCCATCCCTCGCCCCCGTTCTTCTACACTGACCACGGCGGCTTCCTCCCTCTGTCCCGTTTTCTTCCTCACGCCGTCTTTTCTGTAAATCCGTGGGCCATTGTTGACAGGACCCGACCCGCTGGGATCCTGCCTGCGTGACTTAATGTTGCCACTAAGCCACAAGCAGTCCTGAAAGTCCGTTAAACCAATTTTCAAAACAGTAAAAACCAACAGACCGAAAGATTTTCTCTACTGCTGTAAATTTTATTAAAAATTTCGGCAGCATTTCGGCTGTTTTCTAACACTCCCCAAAAGCAAAAGTTACAAACCTTCAAGGAAAACCAGTCTTAAACTATATTTATTCTACCAGCACACAAATCCCACACGAATAAATCACATTTCAGTACACAACCCAACACTTAAACAAATGGATTGTCTAAGTAAGGTGTAGCTGGACTCAGTCTAAAACTGAGCTGCCTACATACCCTTACTACAAGGGATCAAGCTACCTGTAGTTCCGACAGCATATTTACGCTAAATATGCCACACCTGATACAATTACTACTCATCAGTCAACTCGACAAACATACGTTCTAACTCACGATAATCACCTCAACACTCAAAATTCCATTTTAAAGCTTTGCCTTTCACATTTCGCTTACCATTAACCTTTCCAATCAATTTAAAGTTCACAATAATTAATTCAATAAAATCAAACACACATACCCAATCCAATCCATCTCTCAATCAGTCACACGACAATTCAGCCAACTCAAACCATAGTTCTCTTAGCAATTAATTACAGCTCATAGCAAAACAATTATGTAACATATTCCTATATTCTCTGTACAGCAATTTATTTACCATTCCCAGTGCCATAATCACATATAATAATTCCGTAACCGTCATTAACCACGGACTTCAATCAAATGATCCAATCCTATAATCTGGATAACCAATTCACTCCACAGTAATTACCAACACATTTATAACATCAGTCATCAACAATTCCTATTTAACAATTGTTAACAACACCGCTCACCACCGGGTAAATTCCGATATTTATCTATAATATGCAAATTATATATCAAAACGAAGCTCGTGAAATTTAGAACGCAACCGTGAACTTACCTCGTCCATCCGCCGCCGGTGGTGGCCAGAAAACAACCAAGAAGTGGCGGCCGAGCTTCTTCCATTCGTACTGCCCAAACAAACAAGATTCGAGGCGAACGGATACCGGAATCGTACTCAGGAGGCCCAAAAATAAGGGGAAGAACAGGCCCCGTGACCGGAAACCACCGGAATCCGGCGACCGGAGGACCCACGGGTCCGCCGGTTTCTTCAAGTTTCCGGCAACTTCCCCGGGTTTCACGGCCAGGTCACGGTGGGGAAGGATGGAGGGCGTCCTGGGCAATCTTTTCCGAGTGGTGATTTGGCCGATTTCAGCCGAAATCCGGCAATTTGCCGACAAGAGCTTACCGGGTTTCTCGTGTTTTCCTGCGAACTGGGCTGCTCCACGGTGAACCACCGGTGGCAAAGAGGAGAGGGGGTCGGCGGCGTCGTTTCTCGGGTGATTTCCGGCCTGATCTGGCCGGAAATTGGCCGTGGCCGGCAAAACAGTGGGCGGTCGGAACGCGAGGGGAGGCTGCGCAAGGGGGGGGCTGCTCGCGTGCGTGCGCGGGGTCCTCTTTCCAGATCTTTCCAGATAAAACACATAAAGGCAGGGGCAAAATAGAAATTTTTGCCCTGCCACAACAAATTACCAAAATGCCCTTCATGTTATTTCAGCCATAACTTCTCGGTCTTAACTCGGAATTGAGCGTACTACTAGTCTACGAACTCGTATCGACTAGCTCTACGCAACGGTACCACGGTCAAAACCATAGCACGCTCACACAAAAAGTCAACCCTGAGCCCTTTCTTGGTCAAACTTGGTCAACTTTGAGAAATTTTCAATATTTTCCCTGGGACGGGGTGTTACAACCTACCCCCCTAACAAAAATTTTGTTCTCGAAATTTCATACTCCAAGTGCGACATAATCACAATACAATGGTCGTAACTACTCAGGTTTCTATTACGCTTCCGCTGCGCAACTCCAACACTACCTTTCATGGGTAAACGTCTCTCAAAATAGCTACTTAAGTTTGAATAAAGGATCTAACACCAATGCTATGATGTAAAGTAATGTGTCGTCGTTTAAATCCCCCATCTAAATACTTAGCCCTCAAAAAAAAAAAATACCCATCCATAAACGAAATACAAACAACACCTTCGACATCATCACCACCCACGGTAAAACACACCCAAGCCAAACAAAATCAATTTAACTCTCCCATCGGTCCACAACCTACGACAACAAAACTTCCAAACAACCCATAAATTCATTCCAGTAAAACTATTCGGCCATAACAAATTCAATTAATTGCCAATTAATTCGTTCAACACACACATAACCATTCCAATCGTCAGTAATTCCTTCCCAGCCAGATCAACCGATCAGCCATAAAAACTAATTTCATTCGGCCAACTATTAATTTCACTCTCCTATTCAACCACAATAATTCTTGGCTAAAATTGATTTACTTGGCCAATAATCATCATTCCACTTACTCAATATCCATAATTTCAACCCAATAAATTTCTTTGGGTTATAAAGCCAACAAAACTGATTATCAAAACAAAATTTACAATGCCATTTCTATATTATCCACCAACAAACAGCAAAAACATATTCCGATTATTATTTTCAGAAATATTTCCAAGAAAATAACGAGCCGACTTCACAGTGAAGCCTCCATTTGAGGACAACTTCCAAATTAATTTATCCTCCCAAATTAAATTTAGCTGATATAGGAAAACTCATAATTTATTTTCCTTATCTCCAAAGGCCATATAATTCAATTCGTCTAACTGTCAAAAGCCATATTCTATGACTCCTACCACTTTCTGATCCCAAACAACATTCATGTTATCATAAACGAAGTCCTTTAAGCTTCCACACACAAGCCAAGGATCTTTCCAGAATCGAACACTTTTCCCATTTCCAATTCAACAACTCAGTTTTTATCTCTTGGTACAGCTTCACAACTACTACCACGTTCTCACACATTGTCGAAACTTTGTCATCCGAATCGCACGGAATTAAACCTCTTTGGCTACCCCTACCTTCTCACTTTCCATATTCTCAACCAGTGGAGAAGAAAGAGCCTTTTTCCAAGATCAAATGGTGGTTACTCCTGAATTCTTATCTTTTGAAATAGGTAAAAGTCCTTACCAAATCTTCTTCTATCTTTTCACAGACCATCCACATACCAACATCGTCATCAACATAACCCAATGTTTCGTATCATTCAATCCTCACATATACAATTTCATCCAAAAAAGCATAAACTAAGTCAATAATTATAGGAACATACTTGCCTTGCCAAAGTTAAGCCCATTAACCTTCTATTTATAAAAGCAAGAGAATAAGTCTGAACATACTTAAGACAAACATGATTGCTACAGCTTCCAAAATATAATTAAGTTACATACTTCCATCTTTCGTTGAAAGTTCCCCATTTTAAAAAAAAATAATAATAATAATTCCGCAAAACCTTTAGCTTTCTTCCAAAATTTATTAAATCATTTTAACACGATATTTTTGGGGCAAAAACATAATTTTGCAATACCACTTAAAATCACATGATACTCACCAGAACCATAATAAAATTCTGTGAAATATTTAAATTCATTTTATCGAATAAATTCCCACGAAAAGCCAGATAGACAACCCGTGAAATCAAATGTTATAGGCTACAACTCATGAATTCAAAACCAATATAAAACCATAAATCATATATCAAAACTGGTACCATAAAATGTCACATCGATGGATCACAATCCGTAAAATCAAATACTTGGGCCACAACCCATAATTTCAAAACCATCCATCTAAAACCATAAATCATATACCATATATCAAACGAGTACCACACTCTAGTATCGTGCCATGTGACCCTCAGCGTCCTGATGGCGTCATAGGCGGGGGGAGGGGGAATAACTCATCACAACGAACCAGCGTCCCAAATCCGTCATGGCAGGATCCTCATTATCTCTCTCCCGACACGTGTCCGCAGTAGAGGATGGCATAATACAATAATAATAATAACAATATAATATCATATAGTATGCCGTGTGCCCATCAGAATCCCGATGGCGCCACAGGCGGGGGGAGGGGGAATAACTCATCACAACGTACCGGCGTCCCAAATACGTTGTGGCAGGATTCTCATCATCTCTCTCTCGACACGTGTTCGCGGCAGAGGATGGCATAAAACATACAGCGCGCATATAACCAACATATCTCAATCATCATATCGATACTGTGTGGTACTCCTCAAAACCAAATCCAAAATCATCCATCATCAGATTTTTACAAAATCTCTCAAATTCCTTTTATCTTTTAAAAGCTTCACAGTAAAATCCAACAAAAATCCAACGATTATCCAAATCTTTTATTTTAAAACAATTTCCAAACTCTCCTCTTCAAAAATTCCTACGAAGAAAAATCAATATTTCGAAAAACTTGCCCCAATTTTATTAATTTCGCAAAAGCCAAAATTTCCTCAAAATCACTAAATTTACACAAAATTGTAAGGTATCAAAAAAATTTCAAAATTCGCTAAACAACCAATTAAAACACAAATTTCATATTTATTCCAAATAAATATGAAATCCATCAAATCGTAAAGTCAAACTCATGCAATATTTAAATCATCATAAAACATATTTAATAAATAAAATTTAATGCATAAGAAAAATTCGATTCAAACCATTAATTTAAATTCAATCAACTATAGCATATAAATCCCAAACAATTTAGAAAAATACTTGCACTCACCATTCAAACATCGAAACACCAAATGATTAAATTCATAAAAAAATAAAATAAAAATAAAAATAAAATAAATTCTCTCCTATAAACCATGGCTCTAAGCCAAACACACAAAAGTCTCATACAAAAGGTGGCTCAATCAAATTCCGACGAACTATACGCATAGGTGAAACTAACCCGCTTAACATGTATAATTAACAACCAATTTCCAAGGTGATACTTAAGCTCTCCCGAGTGAGATCTACAACCAGGCTCTGATACCAAGTTGACAGGACCCGACCCGCTGGGATCCTGCCTGCGTGACTTAATGTTGCCACTAAGCCACAAGCAGTCGTGAAAGTCCGTTAAACCAATTTTCAAAAGAGTAAAAACCAACAGACCGAAAGATTTTCTCTACTGCTGGAAATTTTATTAAAAATTTCGGCTGTTTTCTAACACTCCCCAAAAGCAAAAGTTACAAACCTGCAATGAAAACCAGTCTTAAACTATATTTATTCTACCAGCACACAAATCCCACACGAATAAATCACATTTCAGTACACAACCCAACACTTAAACAAATGGATTGTCTAAGTAAGGTGTAGCTGGACTCAGTCTAAAACTGAGCTGCCTACATACCCTTACTACAAGGGATCAAGCTACCTGTAGTTCCGACAGCATATTTACGCTAAATATGCCACACCTGATACAATTATTACTCATCAGTCAACTCGACAAACATACGTTCTAACTCACGATAATCACCTCAACACTCAAAATTCCATTTTAAAGCTTTGCTTTTCACATTTCGCTTACCATTAACCTTTCCAATCAATTTAAAGTTCACAATAATTAATTCAATAAAATCAAACACACATACCCAATCCAATCCATCTCTCAATCAGTCACACGACAATTCAGCCAACTCAAACCATAGTTCTCTTAGCAATTAATTACAGCTCATAGCAAAACAATTATGTAACATATTCTCTGTACATCAATTTATTTACCATTCCCAGTGCCATCATCACATATAATAATTCCGTAACCGTCATTAACCACGGACTTCAATCAAATGATCCAATCCTATAATCTGGATAACCAATTCACTCCACAGTAATTACCAACACATTTATAACATCAGTCATCAACAATTCCTATTTAACAATTGTTAACAACACCGCTCACCACCGGGTAAATTCCGATATTTATCTATAATATGCAAATTATATATCGAAACGAAGCTCGTGAAATTTAGAACGCAACCGTGAACTTACCTCGTCCATCCGCCGCCGGTGGTGGCCGGAAAACAACCAAGAAGTGGCGGCCGAGCTTCTTCCATTCGTACTGCCTAAACGAACAAGATTCGAGACGAACGGATACCGAAATCGTACTCAGGAGGCCTAAAAATAGGGGGAAGAACAGGCCCCGTGACCGGAAACCACCGGAATCCGGCGACCGGAGGACCCACGGGTCTGCCGGTTTCTTCAAGTTTCCGGCAACTTCCCGGGGTTTCACGGCCAGGTCACGGTGGGGAAGGATGGAGGGCGTCCTTGGCAATCTTTTCCGGGTGGTGATTTGGCCGATTTCCGCCGGAATCCGGCAATTTGCCGACAAGAGCTTACCGGGTTTCTCGTGTTTTCCGGCGAACTGGGCTGCTCCACGGCGTACCACCGGTGGCAAAGAGGAGAGGGGGTCGACGGCGTCGTTTCCCGGGTGATTTCTGGCCTGATCTGGCTGGAAATTGGCCGTGGCTGGCGAAACAGGAGGCGGTCGGAACGCGAGGGGAGGCTGCGCAAGGGGGGGCTGCCCGCGTGCGTGCGCGGGTCCTCTTTCCAGATCTTTCCAGATAAAACACATAAAGGCAGGGGCAAAATAGAAATTTTTGCCCTGCCACAACAAATTACCAAAATGCCATTCATGTTATTTCAGCCATAACTTCTCGGTCTTAACTCAGAATTGAGCGTACTACTAGTCTATAAACTCGTATCGACTAGCTCTACGCAACGGTACCACGTTCAAAACCATAGCACTCTCACACAAAAAGTCAACCCCGAGCCCTTCCTTGGTCAAACTTGGTCAACTCGGTCAACTTTGAGAAATTTTCAATATTTTCCCTGGGACGGGGTGTTACAATTGTTCTGTGCTAATGTTCTCCCCCGACCACGACTGGTCTGTTTTCGTTGGCCCTCCTCCAATGTTTTTGAAATGGTAAGCAATATTTCCCAACAATTTTTCAAACTGGTTTCACAAAAATAACAAGTATTTGGAATGCAGTTATTGCATCAAAATTTATACAGTTCATCATATATAGATATATATGTTAGCCTGAAACCTCCATTTGTAAAAATCTAAATGCATGAGGCCTATATATGAAGGATTTTAAATTTCATATGTGAAAACCTAATTATTAGACTGAAATAGCCCATCATTGCATGAAACACATTTTTGTAATAGAAATATCTTGTCAGACTCTCTCTATTTCATTTACTTGCAACGTTGAGTTTTTTTATTTTTTCTCTCTTGCTTTGAGAATATTGATTGAATTAATTGTTTCCATGGTGATTGTGATATGATGATGATGAAGACGATGACTTTGTTCAAAGGGGTTTCACAAACATAACAAGTATATACATTTTTTTCTTGCATCAAAATTTATGCAGTTCTTGCATCAAAGTTATTGCTTAATAATTGAAACGTATTTGGCAAAAATGAGGGAGTTAACATCTTTAGTTATTCTACAGTTATTAGATGCTAAATATTATGTTTAGAAACTTATATTATGTATAGAAATTTTCCAACTCACAAATTTGGTCTAATAATGTTAAATTTTGATTTATCATCAAACAAAGCAGAGAAAAAAGGTTTGGGAAGGAGAATATAATTGGATATTCATTTATAAGTTAGGGGAATAACTTAATTGTTGTGTTTGTATTGTACTGAAAGATGATATTATTTACAATTGCTTTGCCAGTATTATCTGAAATTATTACATAGTTTATGCAAATCCTGCTGTTTTATTAAGTATGTGCACTGATTTTATATATATTTTGTTTATGCTGTGATTTGTTTGTGCACTGAATCTGCCAAGCGTAAGTAAATATTGAACTTTTACTATTGATATTTTGTCTAGTTTTGAAGGTTTCATTTTCAAAGTTATTAGAGTTTTGTTGTTAGGGTTTCTTTAAACAACAATATATGGAATATTGTTAGGCTCAAAGTTAATTTGTAGTAGAATATGGTTGAAAGGAATCATATTCTACAAAATTCGAAAACACCCTTTCAAAATATTAGTAGGGTTTAGTGATGTATTAATTTAGCTCATTATTTTGTTTATTGGTATGCAAGTGTATTTGCTTTAGGCATCTGGCGAGAATTTGGGTTTGCGTTTTAAGATCGAAAGGGCCTACATAAACTGTATTCTGTTTGCTAAGCATCATGGTATGTTTTCCTTGGCTATCTCTGTTAATAAATATACTTTGTATTTACGATATTCACTTACGTGAATAATTGGCTATGTGTAAATTTAGTAACATTGTATCTTGTTGCACAATGCAGTCTTCAAAAAACAAACATGTATTGGGAGGCTCATTCGAGCCACACCCGTCCGAGGTAGGGCCGTTCGAGGCAGGGTTGTCTAAGCCAGGACTGTCCGAGCCACGCCCATCCAAAAGTAAAGGGAATCAAAAACAAAAAATCAACGGCTGATTTAATTATCTGTAAGTATAATGGCTTTGATGTAAAAGTACGGTGAAATTACTTATGCATTCCTGAAAATGGTAAAGCAAAGCTCTTTATCCTCATTTTTTGCAGAACAAGTGAACTAGAAAAGATGAAGCACAATGGACAGCGGCCAACAAACAAGTAAGTCTAATTTTCTTTTCATATTTGTATTACTTTTGTTGAAAAAAATGCATATTTGACACTGATTTTGAAAAATATTTGCAGGCTATTAAGAAGTTGGGTAGAAAATGGAAAGACCTCGACAGTAAGGAGAAGACACGTTATTGTGGTGAATTCGAGGACATCCAGACGACTTACATGCGATACGTCTCTGAACGTGTGTGGTCTGTGGCTCATACTTTCACAGAGGATGAGAAGAAGGATGTTGAAAACTTAGGGTTTGGATGCCTAATTAGGCGTAGATTGGCCCCGGCGGATAGATCCTTGTTGCTGTGGTTGGTGGACCATTTCAATCCTTTCAGCCACACCTTAGACGTACATGGGATGGTCTACATGTTGGTCCAACAGATGTTGAGAGGCTGATGGGGCTGTCGGACGATGGAAGCGCGATCGATTCTTCCCATGACATGGCTGTGTTGGACAAGCTGAGGGTCAAATACACTTTGGGCAAAGGACCTATCTCCATCGCAGCACTGCACCAGATATTGGCCAAGAAAGAGGCGACTTGTGATGACTTCATAGTTATCTTCACTATGTTTATGATGGGGACGGTATTGAGTCCCATGTCTTCTGTGTACATACCCAACAAGGACCTCAGCCAAGTCTAGAGTGCGAATTTGATAAAAGGGAAAAAATGGGCAACATGGACTTCAAACCGTCTATGCGAGGGCATCCAGAAGTACAGGAATTCCAAGTCACAGTACATCTGTGGATGCTTGCTGGTGCTTCAAACATCAATCTTTATTTTTTTGAAGTCTTTTAACTTGTAATTTACTTAATTACTTAGTGTCAACATTTTTTCTTGTTTTGGTAGCTGTTTTATATGGACATTGCATGGGTGAGAAAACATATAGTTTCCCGAAACTTACGGGTAGTTTATGCTTGGGGCGATAAGGAGACGAAGAAATTCAAGAAGTTGTTTAATACTTTGCGATCTCAATCTGCAAATCTGGTCAGCTCCTTACCAATTCTTATTTAGTGTACATAAAGTTACTTCTTCGGTTCTTGTCCATGTTATCGTACTGTAACCGTAATTATCGATTTTGTTCATAGGTTGACGAGGCAGAACAGGCCAGAGACAAGTCCTCCCGGGTCCCTACTATTGACGTAACCGTTAAGATTCCTATCGATAGTCAGTCTACAATTGATGCTTATCATAAATTCAGTATTCTCACCAAGAATATGGAAATATTGACGAAGGAGTTGTCTAGTTTCAAAAAGGAGGTCAAGGATGAGCTCGCAACTCTTAAAGCGGGGGTGACGACCGACATAGCAGATTTAGTGAAGTCTGTTGGTTTGCTCAAGAAACCATTATGCCGAGACCTCCATGTTGGAGAAGCTAGTGGCATAATCCGTGCATCACCGGCCCATGCTTCCCTTTCCCCGGTGAAAGTCACTCCTTCATGATACCAATCTGAAACTCGGGCAATCCAAGATATATCCACCAATAATAAGAAGCTGAAGAATGCCAAGGCGGCTGATTCTGTGCGAAACAATTCTTCGTCTAATTTTGGATAATAGTTTGGCCGCCAATTGAGTAGTATCGCTGCTCGCCTCGCACATAGTGAGGTCCGTAAAGGATACTTCCTTAAACATAATCGTAAAGTAAAGATTAAATTGATTTCCACTTTTGATTTATCGTTTTTGTATGTAGGGTGGCACTGGGGAGGGTCATATCATCAACGTTGGTCCATTTCGCATGCATAGCTCACTTCCAGAATCGAGCGTGAAGCTATTGCAGTACGCATTCAATAAAACTCTCGATGGCAGGTACATACATTTGTTATGATGCATCGAGTAATGCTGTTTTTAAACTTCACTGTTCGTATTGTATGTATATCACAGGTTTTCCACTTTTCTTTACTGACTTAATATTCGCATTGCATTTGTGTAGCAGCGAGATAATTGTTCAGACGCAGCATCTTTATTTTACTCGAGCCTATATCCTATGTCTAGCGCCTGGTGAATGTTTTAAACCACTGTAAGCTACCATCTTAACATACTTAGTAAAGATGATTCTTTCATAAATGCGGTACGTTTGCCAGAATTACTATCTTTTATTATTGTTGTATTTAAATGCGGCTGTTTAGTTAATTGACTTAGCTGTGGAAGCATGCACATATCATGAAAGGTTGAAATACCTCTAGAAGACTCGAAGCAATGGTTTCTGTCGCCATCTTTTCAAGTAAGGAACTGTATTTTAGTATGAAATATCGGGGCACGTGGAACATTTTACATGTTCCATGTCACTCTCCCTTTGTCGTATTTGTTGCCTCACATTAAATGTAATGTTATAGTGCTACTTCTACTTGTGCAGCAAAAGGTACTTGATCATGCAAACACTACCAATGACATTATAGTGTTCGCAAACACTTGGAAATTCATCGCCAAATTATGTGGGAAGCTTAACTATTGTGAAAAGGTTAGATGCAATTGATGAATTTAATAACGTGTTCCATTGCTGGCAAAATTTCAAACAAAATTTTGCTTTGTGATTCTATCCAGGAATAAGTATACGAAGCCTATTCTCATATATATACAGTTGATTGATTATATGTTACAAACTAACAATTTTTTGTCGACTAATGTTATTGTGTAGATTTACATTCCCATGAACGACAACAATGGGCACTGGTATCTTTTAGTTGTGTACGTCAGAGATAAGGTCTGTGCGATTTGGGATTCTTTACCAAATCCAAGGGAAAGACGCAAGCGGGATAGTGCAGCTCGTTCGATGGTAAGTTCACATTTGTTTTTGGAACTTGTCTCTGGCACCATCAAAATATAGCTCATTCATTTGAGTCTAAAAAATTCAGCATACGGATGTCAGTACCATGGTTTTATGAGATAATAGGAGCATCCTTTTGCATGCCACAATATAACTGCCAACATTTTTCTTACTTAGTTTATTTGTGAACGTTCAACGATATTTTTTTGTATGGTTTGCGTGCAACTGTGTTTATATTGCTCTATATGGGTCTGTGATGTAAACATTTTTCACGGCCATGTTTTTATCTTTTACGAAACTAAAATTTTGGTGTAACATAGTTAAAGGCATTAGATCTTGTATTGGCCGAAGAGATAGCAAGAGTGTACAAAAAATGATATTCTTGTGAGTCATTCTCCCTCTGTAAACCCATAAAATGCACCACTCAAGATAATGGGTTTGATTGCGGGCTATTCGTCGTCAAGTTTATGGAGTCATTCAAATTTTCCTTACCCAGGGTATTATTTTATGCCACTTTAGTTTAAATCGTTTCCTTGTATTTTATATCTACTTTTTCTATAGTACTATCTCAATATGAGGGATCCGATTATAGTTTCATCGATATGATTTCTTGGCTTTTCCTGTAGTTTGACTCATAGCTCGAGCGGTGTTTCACGGCTATGGATGTCATGTTTGAACCCCAGAATCTGAGGTTGGGTCAATTGATGCAAACCGTCAATGCTCATTACAAAGGGGTAGGGAACCGCATTGATTCACCTCATCCAAACACTAAGTTGCCATCAGTGAGAGGGAGAAAGAAATGTAGAAGGAAACATGTATGAATCCATAGCTTATGTGTAAATGATTCTTATAACATTTTTGTAATCGTCATATTTTTGCATTTTCCGATGCTTTTGATTGTATATATCTTGTATGACGTTGTCTATAAAATTTAGATTTTGTTTAAAATTTCTATGTTTTATCCAGCCACCAATAGTGCTATCATTAAAATGTAATAATTTCAAAATATATAAGGAGACTCCATAAATCACGTTGGACAACTTTGCCATAGCATTTCTGTTGCCTATTCAGCTGAAATAACCAATCTTCAAATGACCAAACATTCTTCACGGGTTGTATTTTACAAAAAAAAAGGCATAGTTTACCAAAACTTTTACCGAGGAATTTTCGAATTCTGAAGTAAAGTACATATTTAAACATTACACCGTGAGTCCTAATAATTTAACCATGTTTGTGCAAAAACACCGTCGTCATTTTGAGCCATGACCATTACTGAATAGACGCGTATAAAGCAAGTACTTCCAATGGATGCCTGCTGAGAGGTCTTACTGCATGCCTGAAATATAAGATATAATACAGATACAAAATTTTTTTGTCAAACATCCAACTTTTTGTTTAGCTGGACCAAGCGCATGCCATTCCGTCTTGTATAACACCTGTTACGCTTTGCCCGATACAAAAAAAAATGTGGAAAATAAAAAAAATTTGTTGCCAGACCAGGAGCCTGCCATTTCACCTGGTATAACGCCTGGTCCTTTTTGCCTTAGCTAGCCATATACAAAAAAAATGTGAAAAATCGAAAAAAAAAAATTAGTTGGATCAGGCGCATGCCATTGCGCTTGGTATGACGCCTAGTCCTCTCTGCCCTATCTGGCCATATACAAAAAAAAAATTGTGAAAATCAAAAAATCCAATTTTGCCGGACCAGGCGTCTGCCATTGCGCCTAGTAGGACGCCTAGTCTTCTCTGCCCTAACTGGCCATATACAAAACATTTTGTCAAAAATCAAAAAAATTTTTTATGCCAAACTAGGCACTTGCCATTGCGCCTGGTATTACGCCTGGTCATCTCTGTCAAAAATCCAAATTTTTTTTCCATAATTTAATCTTTTTTACAATATGTTCAAGCACATGCCATTGCGCCTGGTATAAAGCCTGGTGCTCTATGCCCTTTATGGCCAGATCAAAACATTTTGTCGAAAATCCTGTATCAAAATTTCGAATGGTTAAACAAAGTACCACTTGCACATCCTTAAATATAATGAAGTCATTTCTATATATGTATGTATACCTGGAAACCACCATTGCATATGCTTGGGGGCCATTTGTGGGTTGCCATTACTAAAATCCATAGTGTTCGAGCCATAGCTTTTTCATGTACTACTTTCTTGGCTTGTGAAATTATTGAAGTCATATTCATTCATGCAATCTATCGTGTTTGAATTTTGGATGCCATTTCTGCTGAATGATCAAATGGTACCGACGATAACCTTTTTGCACAAGTTCGCTTCGTGTGGCCCGGTTTCTTACATGAACTACATTTTCTTTCTTTCACCTCCTTTGTTCCCCTCAAAATGCCTCCTTTCGTTTTGGCAACCACCAGATCCTGTAAGACATGTCGTTTACCTCGGCTATCCCCCATCCTCAACTCCGTTTGGGAATGCACGGTTGACAATTCTTGAAGAAGGATAACTAGACGCGTTATGTCTTCGGTTGCCTCCCTGTAACCCTGTTCTAACTTTGAGCCATAGAGGCAAACTTTGCTAAAGTGTGCTACCAAGGCGCCGTACCTAATGGAGGCTGTTAGCTCGTTCGATGTGTCTTGCACTTGATCCTGAAAATTGTCCCAATATTTGCATCTTTTTTCCACCTTTTGAGTATTAGGGAATCGGGAATGGCTCAGAGATTCTATTGTTTAATAACGAATAATGCGTGACTGCAAAGAATGCCGGTCCCGTCAAAAAGGTTGCATGAGCATTTTATGTGATCATGGTAGTAATCGTACGATACCAACCAGCTAAGTTCAGGCTGCATGAACTTTGTGACCGTGTACATACGCTTATCTCCATAGTCTATGCAGTCAATCATGTTTAGACCCCCTTGTTCCAGCATCTGCACCCTAACCATCTTAAAAAATTTCCGCGTATACACTTCAGCAACGTGCTTCTCAATTACTTGGATATGCGTACTTAGTACTAGGGAGCTGTATTTGGACGCGACGTTGTCCGTGACCTCTTGGTTCCTCAGTCTTGAAACAGCCCTATCAATACCAATTATGAATTGATATAGCTTGTGTTGACCCTTACTGTATTTGTTAATAAACGCATTCATGCTCTTGCATCTTTGTGTGCTACGCATGCCAGCGAAGAAGTGTCCTTTCATGAATGCTTCTGCCTAAAGCTCTCTCGTTTCATGCATCGTTTTCAGCTAGGTATTACTGTGAGCATCAAATTTGTCCACCATGCACTTCCACTGGTTATCAAAAGCCTCCTTGGTGTATTTGCCAAGCATAAGAGCTGTGAATGCCCTGACCAATTCCACGCTGTGCAAATTTGCCATAGCATTCCTCTCTAAATGCCAAGTGCATAGCCGATGGTGAGAGCTGGGAAAAACAATTGATATAGCCTTTCGCATTGCTTTGTCTCCATCTGTAACAACGGATAGTGGTTGTTTATTATTCATTGCGTCCAAGAATGTTTGAAGCAGCCATGTGTATGTTTCCACTGTTTCGTCACCAATCAAAGCCATACCAAATATGACAGTCCGATAGTGATTGTTGACGCTGGCTAAAATGACCAAAGGCTTTCCGTACGTGTTTGTTTTGTACGTTGTGTCGAATGCCACTACATCACTGAATTTACTGTAATCAAAACGTCTGAGTGAGTCAGACCAAACAATATTGCATAGACGTATGTCATCATCTACTGTGTACCTAAAGTATAAATCGGGGTCCATCTCCCCTTTTGTCATGAAGTGTGCAATCAAAGTTTCCGAATCAATTACGTGAATGCCTTTGACATTGCTTTGTCTCGTGAACTGGTTATGCAAATCAGTGCACTGAAATCCAAAGTGTTCAAATCCACCCGACTGCTCAACCATGTAGTCCATTATTTTACTTGTGCCTATGCCAACATTGTGCATCGCCTGAGCTTGGGTCAAACAAACTCCATCAACAGACCAATTGGAACGAAGACAATGTGTCTCATGCATCGCGAGAAGAGGATGGGAATGTTCCATGACAAATTTAGAGACATTCCATTTGCCGGTCACACAATTTTTAACGACGCCGAATGTAGCTTTGCACCCTTCCCAAGTTATTTCCTTTGCTTCATGTGTCCGTTTACTGTTGTTCGACCAAATTGAACTTCTATACCCATGTTTAGCACAAACCCATACATGCTTACGTATCTGACCATTTGTATATTTCTTATGTGGAATCTACATATACCAAAACCAACTATGTTCACATAGGTCACGTAGAAGTCGGTTGCATCGTCTAGATTATTAAACTCCGCGCCTGCCATATCGTCGGCTGTCAATAAACTATATAGTTTCCCATTTGCAAACACATCATGTCGTCTTCTTGTATTGCCTTGAGTCGAAAATGAACTTGCTTGTGAGTCGGCCATATAACCTACAAGACTGCACCGTCCATTAATATTTTCCCTTTTGATATTGATATTTTTATAAGTTTAAGTGCACACATTTTAAAAAATATAATATAGTTCTAACGTGTCATATATTTATTTACAGAATCCGAAGAAATTTATATTAAACAAAATCACAAAATCCTCGATACACCAAATACAATTTTTCTTCAGTTACATCGGAATTTATGGTCATGTGCCCGGGTAAATGCAATGTTACCATGTCAAATTGCAAAATGAAATTTTGTTAAAAATTAAGTGCTATCATGGATGGGAAATTGAAATTTGTGCCAAAGACAAATTTGTTACAAGTTGCGTGTCAAAAAATTTGAATTTCAATTTGGTCAAATGCAATAGGTGGAAAAAAAAATTATTTAATTTTGAAATAAATTTTGGTCAAAAATTTGAAACAAAATTGGTAAAAGTCAATCTTCAAAAGAAAGAAATGGGTGGTCTTATATAGAGCCATGTGGCAGAGTATAGATGCATATCCATAGGTAAGCCCTCATTTCTTCATAAAGAATGATATTCGTTCCCCCCGAAACACCCTCCTCCACCCAGTAGAAAGACGGATACTGTGAGTTGTACTATCTCTCTCTCCAGCAAAATTTTTATACCCACTTTGAGCGGTGTTTCTTACTCCCTTGGTAAGATGATTCGTGGCTCATACTGAAATATGTATGCAACTGCAATTTTTTTGTTTTTCTAACTTTTGAAAACAATAACATTGAAAGAAGCGTTATACTGTCGGTGGGCCTGGCTTAATCCACAAACCAACGGATCAGGCATGGTTAGAACTTTTATTCAAATATTTTCTTCATTTTTCCCTAAACTAACACTATGGGTTTGGTGTTGCTACTTCAAAATGTCCAGAAAAGTCCAGGAAAACAAATTCTTTTTATGTTGTGTGTAAATGATTTGTAATATTTACCTCGATATATGTATGCAGATTCTTCTCCAGCTGACTCTGTAACTGGATCTATCTCTATTTGTTAAAAGCAAAAATCGGGTAGGTTGAAATGCAATAGTTGCATTAATGTCGGTTTAATTGATATGCAATAGTTAGGAACTGCGACAAGATGGCACTAACTTCTTTAACCATGTTCAACCGAAACTGGTTAGTCACATTTGTTTCCCATTTATAGCATTTACAAAAGAAGTTAATCATTCATATGTGTATTTGACAGACAATATGAAATTGTTATGCCAGGAATATGGTTGGTAAAAAGTGTATGTTGTTTTCCGAGGCTGCAAACAAGGAATATATCATTCATGGCCTCAATGTCATGAACAAGTTAATGGATGGAAAGGGAACATGTACAAGTCATATTTGTCATTCGATGAAGTTGAGAGGGAGTGCGTACTATATGTTCAGCAATGAGAATCGACAAAACATGTAGGCAATCATGAAACATCGACTATATGGAAGATTTGTGGTATTTTGTTGCAGTATTGTAGCAATAGGAATTGGTATATTGTTCATCAGTAGATGAACCCTATATGTGTTAAAATGTTAGTGTATGTATTTAACAGTTGCATCTGTATTGATTGGGACTAAATGAAAGAAATGTATGGTTGAAGAACCCAACTAAAGTCCTAAACTGTGGGAAAAAATGGAATGCCATGCCAAGCTCCTCCCCTAGCGCCTGGCTTACCGCCTGGGGGAGTGTGCTCGTTATGAGGAAATGACACCGTACCCTACAAAAACAAATAAATACAAGTTAACTTCAAAAAAAATAAAATAAAATTCTTCAGTTGCATCTTCCAGGCGCCTACCACAGCGCCTGACTTACCGCCTGGGGTAGTCGGCATTTTGCTTTGACAAATGGAGCTGATATCCTAACCCGTTGACCGACCTGAACCCGCATTAAACTTGCCCAAATAAAAAACAGTTATGCACAATTTATGCCCTAACATTGCATGTCCTGTTGCATTTGAAATCCAACGTGCTCAGCCCTCTTCGCCTCCCCCATCCCCTCTACGACACTCCCACAGGAAGACGGACGCTAGCAAAGACAAGCCATCCTTTACCGACACTGGCGCCGAACTGTAACTTTCTTTGGCCAGCTTGAAAATTTTCCTCAGCCACCTCAGTCAACAGCACCTACAGCAACGCGTCGCCAGCCCCATCCGCGCAGACACATTGCCGTTCCCTCTAGAGAATAGACCAATTTGTGGTAATGTATATCGCATCCACTGCATTTGAGTTATTATTAGCATTTTTATTTGAGCAATGCAAAAGAGGATGCTTTTGGAAAATATAAAAATCATGTTCACTGTTAAAACATATGGATCTATTTGAACCCCTGCTGTTACGCGAAATTTTTTATGTGGTTGTTTGAAGTATAGATATCAATTATTCACCCCATTATAGTCAGTCTAATGATTCTGTTGTTTGAATGGTGAACATTATGCTCAAATATTGTATTGCATTATTCAAGTTAAGTTGCATTACATCAAAACGAATGAAGGATTTTTTTATCATCAAGCAGTTACAATCAGTTACATTAACTTCATCATTCTGATTCTGCATTGGTAGATCTATTATATTTGAGAACTGGTTATGAACAACAAATATTTCCTTGATAATGTGAAACTTCCTTAAAAATTCTTAGCAAAAACAGTTTGGCAATGTTTAAGTGTTGTGGGCAAAATTTAAATTTAGTGTACAAATGTTTGATTATATTTTCGGCTTATGTTGGATAAATGGGATGCGTAAAGCTATTGATTTAATAACGTTATGTTTTACTGCAGCATTCGACCTACAATGGGACGAACTGGAAAACAACGTTGTGATGCTGATAAATCTTATATCAATGCCGAGACTAGCCGGACGCGTGCATCATCTAGAGCTAAAGCCCGACCCTTAGCTTGATCTTCATCTCGGGGATCTCGACGGCCAGCGGATGAAACGG
This sequence comes from Ochetophila trinervis, assembly GCA_003254975.1. Classification (NCBI taxonomy): domain Eukaryota; kingdom Viridiplantae; phylum Streptophyta; class Magnoliopsida; order Rosales; family Rhamnaceae; genus Ochetophila; species Ochetophila trinervis. The sequence continues at coordinate 114,328 of QANX01004659.1, forward strand.
AAATGCCTGTTATAGAATCCGAAGCATCCCGTTTCACTTCTTGTGAGAATGCTAAGTGGTGTGAACAGAGGAAACGTAATGCTGTTATGGTTGAAAAATCCATTAGTGATGAAATTGATTCTCTTCTCAATTTGACCAATGCTTTCGATTCAATAGGATGGGGCGGCGTACTTCAATTACCAAATTGTTACTATCCTCAGTTGGTATTGGAGTTTTATGCCAACGTAGAAGGGAAAGACAATCCGAGCGGTGAAATGGTTACTTCGTACGTAAAGGGTTGACGGATTCATCTGACTCGGCCTATTCTTGCATCGATTTTGGGGGTCAGTGATGAAGGACCCGATTTTGTTATGGTTAAGGGTCGTGTCAAAGCTGATCCCCAGTTCAGGCTACAGGAAGCTATGACCCGTTTGAGTTACACGCCGACTCCATGAATGCCCAAACATGGTAAATATTTCTCTGATACAGTTAATGGCACCATCAATTTGAGAATTCGTCAGTGAGAATTAGTTCACCTGTATAGTGCGAATGTTATTCCGCAAGCAAGCAGTTTGAATGAGATCCAACTTACGGACTTCTATTTCTTGGATAAGATGTTGAATGGGCTGCAAGGTGTTCTCGGAGTACCTCTAGCTTTCATCATTCTCCAACAGATGTGTCAAACAGTGAGAGTTCACCGGCCGGATAAGTCGTTGCCTTATCCACTTTTGTTAACGAAAGCTTTTGATCATTTTCAAGTGGATGTATCTGGCGAGGATGTGAGCATCACTCGGACTGCTGATGTGGTTACCGAGGCTACTCTCAGTCGTCAAGAGTTTGTTAAGGAGCATGGCAGATGGACAAAAATCACTCTGAATCGTGGGATTGGTGAGGATTCCGTGGAGATCCCTGCTACAGGAACGGGTCTGAGTGACTCTTTCCCACATATTGAACGCCTTTCTTCTTCTGCATTCTCTGTCGATGAGTCCTTCCAGCACATTGAGGCCATGTGTGCTAGTCTGGCTATGGGTCAGACTACGATAGTTGAATGGAAAGCTTTGATGGAGACTCAATTGGAGAAACAAGCTGAGCAATTGCAGCAGATTTGGGCAACAGTGGATCCGTCCACACGGCCACAACCCTAAACTTGTTGTCGTATAAGCCAAGTGTTTTGTTTCCTTCGGATGTCTTTTATCTAATCAACTGCTATATTACTAAGTTGTTATAAAACTTCTAATTGGACTTTTAGCTTAATTATTGTTATATTGCTTATTTATCCATTCTAAAGTGATTATTTGGTTAAACATGTAAACATAATCAGTTATAAGTAAGCTTGAGATTTGGAATGAGTGACATACGATTTTTCCATACTTGATTTCCTATCCAATAAACTCAAATATGAATTTACTAAAGTGTATGTTTGAATTTACAAGTTAAGCATCACTCAAGACATTCAATAAATATAAGCAATAACAAATTTTGAATTTCATTAAAATATAGTGCTATAGTTATTTAAAAATATAGTTGCAATTCATACTAGGAATGAAAACATATATTTTCATTAAATCTTTTAAACTATAACAAGAATATATATTATTAGATATTATCAAATTTCCCTTGCTTATACAATATGTTGATATATAAAACATCAACATATTGATTACAAAGTTTGACAATTTAAAATGTGTATTGGTAGAAATACTAAAATGTAAGCCACATTTAGTTTGCAAATAACACATGTTAAAATATAACACATCCATATAACCTAAATATAAATAAGTGAATAAAAATAATAAACTAATATAATATTTATATTTTATCTGCCACATCATTTGGTATAGAACGACATAATATTATTGATTTACAAAAGAATTATAATTAAGTACAATTAAAAATTGTGTTCCTAATTTGTTCAACATTAAAAATATGTAAGTTTTCTCCAAAAATCCAATTTTATACCATATTTATTATTAGTTTTTTCCATTTTTTGTAATTTTTTCTTATGGTGAAAATTTTTCCATAATAAGTAACTTTCTTACATACTTAGTAATTTTCTTCCATATTTAGTAATTTTGAATAATTTTGTCTTACGGTGTAATTTTTTCGATAATACGTAACTTTCTTCTATACTTAGTAATTTTTTTCCTTATTTAGTAATTTTGAGTAATTTTGTCTTACGGTGTAATTTTTTCCATAATATGTAACTTTCTTCTATACTTAGTAATTTTCTTCCATATTGAGTAATTTTGTCTTACAGTGTAATTTTTCCCATAATAAGTAATTGTTTTTCCATACTTAGTAATTTTCTTCCATATATAGTAATTTTGAGTAATTTTGTCTTACGGTGTAATTTTTTCCATAACAAGTAACTTTTTTCCATACTTAGTAATTTTCTTCCATATTTAGTAATTTTGTCTTACGGTGTAATTTTTTCCATAATAAGTAACTTTCTTCCATACGAAGTAATTTTCTTCCATATATAGTAATTTTGAGTAATTTTGTCTTACGGTGTAATTTTTGCCATAATAAGTAACTTTCTTCCATACTTAGTAATTTTATCTTATGGTGTAATTTTTTCCATAATAAGTAACTTTCTTCCATACTTAGTAATTTTCTTCCATATTTAGTAATTTTGTCTTACGATATAATTTTTACCATAATACGTAACTTTCTTCCATACTTAGTAATTTTCTTCCATATTTTGTAATTTTGAGTAATTTTGTTTTACGGTGTAATTTTTATTTTTTCCATAACAAGTAACTTTCTTCCATACTTAGTAATTTTCTTTCATATTTAGTAATTTTGTCTTATGGTGTAATTTTTTTCCATAACAAGTAAGTTTCTTCCATACTTAGTAATTTTCTTCCATATTTAGTAATTTTGCGGTGTAATTTTTATTTTTTCCATAACANGTCTTACAGTGTAATTTTTTCCATAATAAGTAATTTTTTTCCATACTTAGTAATTTTCTTCCATATTTAGTAATTTTGTCTTATGGTGTAATTTTTTTCCATAACAAGTAAGTTTCTTCCATACTTAGTAATTTTGTCTTACGGTGTAATTTTTGCCATAATTCGTAAATTTCTTCCATATTTAGTAATTTTCTTCCATATTTAGTAATTCTGAGAAATTTTGTCTTACGGTGTAATTTTTTCCAAAATATGTAACTTTCTTCCATACTTAGTAATTTTTTTTCATATTTAGTAATTTTGAGTAATTTTGTCTTATGGTGTAATTTTTTCCATAATACGTAACTTTCTTTCATAATTAGTAATTTTCTTCCATATTTAGTAATTTTATCTTACGGTGTAAATTTTTCCAAAAAATGTAACTTTTTCCATACTTAGTAATTTTATTACATTTTCAGTAAATTTTTCCATAATACATAATTTTTTCCAAATTTAGTAATTTTGTCCATAAGTTGTAAGTTTTTTCCATATGAAATAATTTTTTACTAGACACATGGCATCTTCCTGGCCACAAACCCCATTTCCTGCCCAAACTCATCTTTCCCCCCATTTTTCACCTCTTGCAACCGATTTCATTGGTTTTTTTTTTTTTTTTCCTTTCAATTTTATTTTTGTCAAATGTCATTCATTTAAGGAGGTCTCCAAAGTGGTTCATTTGAAGGGATTTCACTTTAGTGAGATCCTTAAAAGCATGGAATAGAAGAAAAAGTCAAGAAAGTATATGTCACATAGTTGTCAAAGGACTGTCAAGGGTTGTCAGTATTGGCTTCCCCATTTTATTTCATTTTTTCTTTTAAAGTGGAAAAGTATATTTTTCCTGAATTATGAAAAAATAACTTCAAAATAATAAAATGGTCATTCACCCCAGGTGGTTGAGTTATATGTTGCCACATGAAGAAAGAGACTTTGTGCTACTTTTGGTTGCAGTATTTATACTTTTGAAGATTTAGTAATTGTACTTTTGAGAATATTACTCTCCATCTTATCACTCAAAAAAAAAAAAAAGGACAATGGACAAAGCCAATATTTGCATTTAGTATTTTAATTTTAATTTTTTCAAAGAAAACACTCATATTTAATTAAGAACTTAAAACATACATTAAATGAAATAGTTATTCATATCAAATATGTTACTTTTGTACATAAATGAAGCCAATTAAAGCAATGAGGGCCTCATACAAATTTATTATTCATAGTCATTTCTCATGTCTCTGCAATTTTCTCAAATAAAAAGATATGGAGAATACTATGTTCATGCCTGAAGAAGTTATCTGGGTCTACTGCGGTCTTTACCCTTAACACTCTCTTAAAGTTAATGTCCTTTAAATACTTTATACCCCAAACGCTTGTCTTTACATAGCTTGTGTTGCTCTTCTTGTTAAACCATAGATCAAGATATCTATAGTTCACATAGGCTTCTCTTAGAAACTTGAAACATACAGAGCCATGTAGTTGCGAAGCTTCCTCTACACAAAGATACATAATGGGCCGTGAAGATTCTTCCACTTCTGCAATGGAATGGAATTTCAGACTCTGAAATCTTGCTCATCATTCCACCATATGGGGTCTAAACAATCCTACAAAATCTTCTTCTAGTAACCTTTTCCATAAGCCTTCAAGACCATTTTCTGGTATGGGATTTTTCGTGAAATCTAATTTGGCTCTAACATAAGATTTGGATGTTGAATTTCTTTGAATCAGAATTTCTAGTGGGCTCCATTTGGAAAGCCTCCAATGTGAACCACAGATTCAATCCAGCTTGTTTCAATGCAACCCTTTCTTGTCAAACCCAATTCAGGAAAGCTCTTTTGCACGATGTTATTTTAATTCACATTTATATATATCAATACTGTGTCGTTTCTTGTATCTTGGTGTTTATTCTCTGTTTTGCAGGCATACATTTTTGTTACTTAGCCCGAGTCTGTTGATCTGCTTGTGTCAAGCCGATGCTTATCAAACTCGAGTTGCGGCACATGACTTCTGCGTGACTCTGATACTACTATATATTCATCTTTTTCTTTAGAGTTAGTCGGATGCGAGAGTTACTGTTTTGGTTTTTGCAAGGCATCGTATGTGTCTGTGTCTGTGTCTCTTCTTTTTCTCTTTCCCGACTCTGTGTGTTCTAGGGTTTAGGATTTCTTTGTGTGATTACAGTGAAAGCTTTCTAGCTTATCATATGTGCTTTGTGTGTGAAATTGAGGGTTAGATATTGTATTAGGTTTGTAATCTTTTCAAACATTATTAATAATATAGCAACTGCTCCCACTGAAGCCGAAGACATAGGCAATTGCCGGACCTCGTAAATCTTGTGTTTCTGTTTCTTGATATCATTTTGATATCTAATTGTTAACATTTGGTATCATAGCCTTCTTCGAGTGTAGAAGGTTTTCTATACCTTGTATGTTCTATATCTCTACTTCATCTTTTTCATCTGGAATTTGTTTCCTGTTCTATATCTCTACTGTGTATGTTTTATTCTTATTTTTTTTAAATAATTTTGTTTGTTTTACAAAGATCTGAGAAGGCTCTGCACGATTAGTGTAAGTCCGTAAGGATCGGCGTACATATTTTGAGTACTGTATGTCTGTTCTTTAGTTTTGGTTTCTTGTTTGTTATCTTTCGCATATATCTGAGAAGGCTCTACACTCAGTGTGTAGGTCCAGAAAGATCGGTGTGAATCTTTGTGTTCTTTGTTTTTTGTTTCCAAATCTAAAGAACCTAGGATTTTGGTTCCTGGAGATTCTAGGTTTTTTAGTTGATTTATTGGAGAGTCTGAGTCAATTTATTTTTATTAAAGAAATTTGTTTCTTTTTCTTTTTTCTCTTGATTTGTTCTGGGAAAATTCATAAGTTGTTTCAGTATTTTCCGATCTCCTATAAAGCCAGTTTTTTTGTTCCAGAGGTCCTAGGGTACTAGATTTTGGAAACGGTGTCTTCATGGAATCAACTTTTCTGTTGATTTCGTTGTATGTCTTGTTTATTTTTTGACGTACTCTCTGTTTTATTTGTATGTTCTTATTATGAGTAAATTTGTTTTACTGCATATTAATCTGTTATTACTTTGTGTTAACCTTTACTGAGTGAATTTTTTACTTGCTCACTGTGTGATGACTACTCGTGTGGATGTTGAAATCTTCAACGGCAAAGGAGATTTTCTCCTTTAGCGTAGGAAGATGGAATATGTTCTTACCAAATGAAAGTGGCTAAAGCCATTGATCTTGGGTTTACCAGTACTGTCTCGGATGATAAGAAAATTGAAACTGATGAGATTGCTTTAAGTACCATCATACTACATATTTCTGAAAATGTGCTGAGAAATATAAGTGACGTGAAAACCTCTTTTGATATTTGGACTACTCTTGAGAAATTGTTTCTTGAAAAATATTTGTCTGATCATATATATTTACTTGAACAATTTTTTAGTTTTCAAATGAATAGTTCTAAAGATTTAGATCAAAATCTTGATATGTTTAATCGTATTCTGTTAAGTCTTACTAATAGTAAAGCAAATTTTTCTGATGAACATAATGCTGTGATTTTATTAAATGCTCTACCTTAAATGTATAAAGATGTGAAAAATGTGATTAAATATGGTCGTGATACTTTATCTGTTGATATAGTTGTTACTGCTTTGAAGTCTAAGGATTTAGAATTGAAATCTGCTTCTAAAATTGAATGCCTTAGTATTAAAAGCAATAATTTTATTTTGAGACCTGTAAATCAAAATAATTTTAATAATGGCATAACTGGACCTAGGTTTGTTCCTAGAAATAACACACATCAAAATCCAAATAAATCACAAGTATTAAATAGAAAATGCTATTACTGTAAGAAACAAGGTCATTATATACAAAACTGTTTTAAAAAGAAAAGAGATGAGAATGATAGAAAAATAGGATTTAATCAGGGAAACTTTTATATGTCTCAATCTAATAATGATGTGAACAATATTGAAGTATTAATGGTTTCCTCAAGTTTGTCAAATGATGAAGAGTTTTGGATTCTGGATGTTCATATCATATTTGGCCTGATTTAACTGTTTTCTCTTCTTATAATGTCTCTGATGGTGGTCAAGTACCTTTTTGTAATGATATTTATTGTAAAGTAATTGGGATTGGTAATGTTAAAATACAGATGTACGATGGATCTGTTAAAATTTTGTTTAATGTGAGACATGTACCTGGTTTAAAGAGGAATCTAATATCTGTTGGTATGCTAGATGAGTCTGGTATGTCTTGTAAAACTAAGAATGGGTTTATGTATGTTTATAAAGATTCTGCTATCATTATGAAAGGAATAACAAGAAATGTACAGTATATTATGCTTGGTAAAACTATTTTGGGTGACAGTAATGCCTTTGTTGGTTCTAATGCGAATAAAACTTTGTTGTTGCATAATAAATTAGATCATATGAGTGAAAATGGCATGTACTATCTGTATAAACATAATTTCCTTGGTAATGATAAAATGAATAAACTTGAATTCTGTGAAAACTGTGTCTTAGGAAAGCAAAATAGACTAAGTTTCAATTCCAACTCTTAAAGATTTAGATTCATACTTAATTATGTGCATGCTGATCTGTGGGGTCCTGCTAAAATACAAACCCAACTTGGAAATATATATTTTATGTCTATTATTGATGATTTCTCTAGGAAAGTGTGGATATGTCTTTTAAAGACTAAAGATAAAGCATTTCAAAAATTTAAAGAATGGAAAACTCTTGTTGAAAATCAAACAAATAGATTTGTGAAAACTTTGAGAACTGATCATGGTTTAGAGCTTTGTAATTCTGAATTTGATAACTTTAGCAAATCTGTTGGCATGTTAAGACACAGAATTGTTAAACACACACCACAACATAATGACATTGCTGAAATAATGAATAGAACTTTATTAAATAAAGTGAGATGTATGTTGATTTCATCTTGTTTGCCTACTATATTTTGGGGTGAAGCTATAATGACTGCTGCATATCTTGTGAATTTGTCTCTTTCTATTGTGCTGGATTTTAAAATTCTTGAGCAAGTCTAGTTCGGAAAAAGATCAGATTTCAGTAGGCTTAGGGTGTTTGGATGTGCAGCATATGCACACCAATATGAGGGAAAGTTAGAACCTAGGAGTGTCAAGTGTGCTTTCCTAAAGTATCCTATAGGTGTCAAAGGTTATAGGCTCTAGATAAAAAAGGGACATGGTTTTAAGGTTATAATTAGTAGGGATGTTGTGTTTGATGAACAGTCTATGCCATGTAAGGAGAAGAGTCAATCCGAGTCTCAAGAGTCTTTAGGTAAAGAATTTAGAGAGTTTGAGTTATTCTGTGAGGTGGAGAATAATAAAAGGATGAGAGTGAGTCTTCCCCTGTTATTCCGAGTGAAAATACTTTAAATGAAAATAACCCTACTAAGATTGAAAACATAGAGCCTGAATATGTGGAAACATAAATAGATTCGGGTGTCCCAGATTGTGACAATCTTAATGAGTCCTCTTCTAGTCATTTGGCATTTCTAGGATATTTACTTACTAGAGATAGGTCTAAGAGGAAGATTAAACTCAATAGGAAATATGCTCATGCTGAGTATATGTCTTATGCCTTAGTGACCCTTACTGACTTAGGGGACAGTGAACTGAAGTCTTTTTCTGAAGCTATTAAGTCTAAACAGTCTAGGCAGTGGAAGGAGGCTATGGCTAAAGAGATGTAATCTCTTCATCAAAACAAAACATGGATTCTGGTTGCTCCTCCTTCCGATAAGAAAATGGTAGATTGTAAATGGATTTTTAAGATAAAGGAAGGTCTATCTAGTTCATATCCTTTAAGGTTTAAGGATAGATTGGTTGTTCAGGGATTTACTCAAGTTGAGGGTGTTGATTATAATGAAATTTTCTTTCTTGTTGTTAAATATACTATTATTAAAGTTATTTTGTCTCTTGTTGTTAATTTTGATTGGGAATTATAGCAACTTGATGTTAAAACTGCTTTTTTGCATGGTAAATTAGATGAAACTATCTACATGAATCAACCTGAAGGATTTAAGGTTAATAAATGTGATAAATAACTTGTTTGTCTGTAAAAGAAATCCTTATATGGTTTAAAACAGTCTCCAAGACAATGGGATAAATGTTTTGATTCTTTTGTAGTTCAAAATGGTTTTACAAGAAGTTAGTTTGATAGCTGTCTGTATTTTAGAGATTTGTTACGAGATAAAGCCGTTTTCTTGTTACTTTATGTGGATGACATGTTAGTTGCTGGTCCCAATTACAATGTTATTGAAAATGTAAAACATTTACTTCAAACCGAATTTGATATGAAAGATCTTAGTCTTACTCAAACGATTCTCAGTATTAGTATTACTAGAAACATACTTAAACTTGAAATCAAACGTAGTCAAACATCTTATTTGAAAAAGGTAGTTTCCAAGTTTTCTATGAATACTTCAAAAATTGCTTATCTCCCTTTAGGAAATCATTTTAAGTTGTCAAGTGATCAATGTCCTGTTTCTGATTTTGATGAAAAGGATATGCTACATGTTCCTTATTGTAATGCTGTTGGATCTATTATGTATATGACGATTTGTACAAGACCTGATCTTTCTCATTCTATTAGTATCTTTAGTAGATATATGTCTAATCCTGGCAAACCTCACCGGGAGGCTATGAAATGGTTGCTAAAATATTTGAAATATATTGAGTTTGAAGGTTTGATTTATAAGGGGGGCAAAATGGAGTTGATTTAGTAGGTTTCATGGATTCAGATTATGCAAGGGATAGGGATAATAGGAGATCTATATCTTCATATGCTTTTACTTTGTGTGGTAACTGTATTAGTTGGAAGTCTCAACTTCAGTCTGTTGTTGCACTTTCTACTACGGATGCTGAGTATATTGTTGTTACTGAGGTAGCAAAAGAAGCTATTTTGCTTAAGGGTTTGTTATCTGAGTCAAGAGTCTTGAAACAGGAAGTTACTTTATATTATGATAGCCAGAGTGCTATTCATCTTTCTAAAAAATCTATTTTTCATGAGCGTTCAAAACATATACAAGTAAAATATCATTTTATACGAGATTTGCTTGCTAAAGATGTTTTTAAATTAGTAAAGATACCAATTGAATGTAATCTAGCTGATATGGGTACCAAAACTCTTTCTTCTAGCAAGTTTAAAACTTGCAAATCTTTACTCCGAATAGGAGTAAATTGATTATGTGTTTTATTCCTAATTTATGTGCTAAGAAGGTGGTTGTAGCTAGTTGCTATATGTATTTTCTGTAAATGTGAATTAGTTGGAGAATTGTTATATTAATTCACATTTATATATATCAATATTGTGTTGTTTCTTTTATCTTGGTGTTTATTATCTATTTTGCAGGCCTACATTATTGTTACTTAGCCCGAGTCTGTTGATATGCTTGTGTCAAGCCCACGCTTATTAAGCCCGAGTTGCGACACGTGACTTCTACGTGACTCTAATACCACTATATATTCATCTTTTTCTTTAAGGTTAGCCGGATGCGAGAGTTACTATTTTGGTTCTTGCGAGACGTCGTATGTGTCTGTGTCTCTTCTTCTTCTCCTTCCCTACTTTGTGTGTTCTAGGGTTTAGGATTTCTTTGTGTGATTATAGTGAAAGCTTTCTAGCTTATCATCTGTGCTTTGTGTGTGAGATTAAGGGTTAGATATTGTATTAGGTTTACAATCTTTTCAAACACCATTAATAATATAGCAACTGCTCCTACTGGAGCCGAGGATGTAGGCAATTACCGAACCTCAGAAATCTTGTGTTTTCTGTTTCTTGATATTATTTTGATATCTAATTGTTAACACATGACTTGGAGAAGTCTATCAGCGTCTCCAAAAGGTGAACTATCATTTTTTCTAAAAGTTTAAGTTAATGAGATGTGGATTATCATTTCTTTTATATTTTTATCTAACACTCCTTTTTATAAGTACGCCTGTTTCTTTTATAACTCATTTTGCATCTTTACATGTATTTTTATATTTGGATAGAGTTGTTGAGTTTTGAATCTAAAAATTCTAAAGATGTGTAGCTCTAAAAATAAGTTGGATAACCATTTTTTTCCTAAAGTTTAAACTATTGAAAAGTGGATTATTATTTCTTTTTTATACTTTTCTCTAGCAAATAGGAAATCGTAAACAGTTGAGATGGTTCTGTTGGCCATTGGCATTAGATGCTTGTATAAGTACTCTAATGAATTGATCTTCATCAAGCTTATCTACAAATTGTTGCCATCTGTGGGGGAGCTTTGTAGCACCTTGCTTCAATGTCTTTGTAACTGTAGAAACTGTCACAGTTTCTGGTACAAATACAAGTTTTATCTTCCACACCAAAGAATAAATCCAAAGCTTGCTCCTCCACCTCCTATGATTGCCCAAAACAGATCTTCCCCCATGGATTTTTGATCAAGAATCCTCCTCGTAGCATCGACAATTCGAGCATCGATGGCATTATCTGCAGCTAGGCCATATTTTGTCATCATTGACCCATATGCCCCTCCAGTTATATGCCTACCAATGCCTAAACTGGTGCATAGCCCAACATGATAGCCATGGATTTTACTCTTTTCTGCAATTATGCAGTAAACTTCACCAATAGTAGCACCAGCCTGAATTCAAGCGTTGTTTTCTTCAATATCTAACATTGATGTACATGAGTTTTCCGAGGTCTACAAGGATGATTGGCGTTTCGATTTGGGATGCCTAGGAAAAGCCTTCATAGTCATGGCCTCCACTTCAAGCTCTAACATGTATTCCACGCTGTTTTAAACAAATAACAACAGCTTGGACATGTGAATCATGTAAAAGGTGTGAATAAACTTCATTTTAGGAATCGAAGACTCCAAAAACTTGAGGTTTTTTTGCAGAAGATTGTAAATCAGAAGCAAATGAAGATTTTTATTTTATTTTTTGCGTAAAAAAAGCTGTGGAGATGGGAATGGGAATATCACATGCTATAAATTTGTCTAGAATTGATGTTGAAAGTGCCAAAGATGGAGATTAAACAAAAGAACAAGAAATTGAAAGAGTAGAGAGAAGATGTTGAATGAACCATTCTAATTTACTTGCTTTCAGTTTCTTTCATTTGTTTTCCATCTAGCATCTTTGTTTTGCTGAAATAGACATTTCAGCTACATAGGTTGGTGAAACTAGGATGTAGTTTAGCTGTGAAAATTAATTGTGAAGATTCTGGACTGTTATGTGATTTGTAAATCTCCATGGAATTCTAAAATAAGATTTGTATTTGAGGTTTTCGGATAAATTGCTATTTACCTAATTATTCATACATGACACATGCACAAAAATAGGAAGTTTTTTCTTCTTTTTTTTGATTTTTTTTTCTTCAACCATTAATTATTCTTAAAATGTAAAGGATTTCAAATGTACATTAGTACCATGTCATTAATCAGTTTTTAGCAATCGTAACTTTTAAACAATTTGGTAATGTTGTTGTCTGATTTTTGTCACTTAAATGCCACGCGATGTTTCCCTCATTGAATCTCGGATTTCGTCCCTGACTCCTGCAAGATGAGACAATGGCGTTAGACTGGGGCCCGGTGATGTAACCGGCGTTCCCACTCCGATGCCTAAGTCAGTTACGAGACTATTACAGAAAGCCTCCTTCAGGTTTCCCTCAGGTATCCCACTGCGCAGCCTACCTAGAATTCTGCGCCGAGTGGCCCTTCTAAAACCTGTCAAAGGTGGTGATGGAGATTGGTCTAGGGTTGTTAGGGAGTGTTTATGGTTCAAATCTCTAGAAAACCATCCCCTTCCCACTCACCTAACCTTACCTTAAGTACATCATCTCAATGGCTCGGATGCTAGGGTTATAAACCCTCATAAGCTGGGATTGTGACACCTGGACTCGGAGAATAAGGCAAGTATTTAAGCCAAGAATCTAAGGTCAACGGGGCTCATTTACTCCATCGCCCAAGACCATGCTGCTCTTGGGTTTGTTCTCGGCCCTGCCTGTCGAGCCGGGCTTCACTTGCTCTTGACTGGTGGGCCTCATTCATGGTGACCTTTGTAGGTGTTTGAGGGGCCTGAGAGGTTCTCTGACCCATATCTCAAAACTCCCCATAACATTAGCCCCCAAGACTAGCCCGATTTTCAATCAAGGTGGTCTTCACTTTTGTGGGGCAGAAAACCTGCCTGGGCCTTCTCAACCTAATATATCCACCGAACTTCCTATGTCTATCAACATGCGGAACATCGTGTGATTGGCCACCTGTGTTGCTATCACTATCACATCATCATGGGGGTGGTGAATGTTCAGGGCTTCTCTATCATCAAAAGTTAACAGAAAGGGATCCCCCCGTAGTGTTTTGGGCTGTCTGGTTGCCAAGTTCACTTCAAACTGCTCCTGCGTGGCTCGAGCATCCCTTGCATGTGCCGTCCTTGCCTTGTTGGAGTTCCCCCCAATGCCTGGTCCTCCTACAATGGTCTGCACACTTCCATTAATCTCCCCTGGTCGGAGCGGTATCACTGATGTATCATCTTCCCTGATTTGTTCCCATCTGGGTGGTCCTACTTGACTAGTGGCCCCTGCCACAAACTGGTGCAGGTGTCCCCTCCATATAAGGGCTTTTATCTCTTCCTTCAGTTCCTGACATTCATCAGTGTCATGACCGCAGTCTCTGTGGTACCTGCAATACCTCTTCCTGTTCCGTTAACGAAGTGGTGTCTTGATTGGAAAGGGTTTTTTCAGCATGTTGCTTCCCTCAATTTTCATCAGTACCTCCTCACGTGTCGTGTTGAGCAAAGTGAACCTGCCTGGTCTGTCTTTGAGGAATTGAGGTCCCTGATTTTTTTCATCACTGATTCTTTTACTGTTTACAGCTCCGCCCCTCTGATTCCTTCGTGAGTCGTTTCGGCCTTCGTTTTCCTCCCTGGACCTCCTCCGTGACTCAATGATCTCTTCCGCCGAAATGTACTTGTGCGCTTCCACATGCATTTCAATGAAAGTTCGAAGAGGGTTCCTTGCTATCAAATGAATGAGATCTTCATCTCTCAGGCCATCCTGCATGGCTTGCAGGGCCCTGTCATCGTTACCTCCTTCGACTTGCATCATGGCTTCTATAAATCTCTGAATGAATGACTTCAGGGACTCTCCCTCCCTTTGAATGATTGAGGAGAGGTGAGTAGGGGGCTTCTTCACTAGTCTAGCCCCCAGGAACTGAGCAGCGAAGGCATCCTCCAGTTGCCTGAAAGAGCCAATAGTCCCTGGCTTCAAATTAGTAAACCAAGTTCTCGCCATTCCCCCAAGGGTTAACGAGAAAGCCCTGCACATGATTGCATCCTTGGCTCTTTCAAATTCTATCTAGACCTCGTAAGCCCCCAAGTGTTCTCCAGGGTCAGTTCGGCTCTGATAACGTTCCATCTGAGGAATTTTGAAATTAGGTGGGAGAGTTGCCTGCCTTATCCCCAAGGTCAAAGGTAAGGTGGACTGGAAGCCTGCTGTGCAATGAACCTGGGCCCCTGCCTGGACACGGAGGTCTCTTATATCAGTGTGCCTCTGCACCTCGACTTCTGCTACGTCCCTTCTAATTTCCTCTTTGAACAGCTCCCGTTCCTCTGCCCTAATGCGAGCTTTTTCCTCATCTAGGTTCCACCAAGTATGTCTTTCAGGTCCTATTTCTCTTTGGACTCGGGCCCTCTCGTTCTCAGCTCGTGTTCTTCTCTTGGCATCCAGGGATGCTTTCAAATTGCTCAAATCCAGACCTTCATGAGCTTAGGAGAAGGCATCATTGACTACTCTGTGCCTGAAACTTCCTTGCCTATCTGGCGGGTGATGCAGAGAGGCTTGGAAGTCCTTCCAAACCTCTCCATCAAGCTGCCTTGAACGCTTGCGCCTCCTATCGTTCCTTTCATGACCTCTGACATCGTTTTTCGCCACTCCTCTTTCCCTTTGTTCCTGCGGTCGTGCATGAGGACGTGGGAAATCCACAGGCGCTTGGCTCCTGCGTGTCGGAGAAAGTTGGGATTGATGGTTGTTTTGATTCTGCACCATTTGCAATATTAATTGCTCCAAGCAATTCTCCACGTCCGACAAGCTGGTTCTCTCGGATCGTGGGGCTACCCTCCTGTCATTACGCCTCC
This sequence comes from Ochetophila trinervis, assembly GCA_003254975.1. Lineage (NCBI taxonomy): Eukaryota > Viridiplantae > Streptophyta > Magnoliopsida > Rosales > Rhamnaceae > Ochetophila > Ochetophila trinervis. Next base: position 129,377 of record QANX01004659.1, read on the forward strand.
GTGAGGGTAGCTGCGATAACAAAGCTGTTGGCTCCCTAGGAACAGTGGTTTCCTGATGAAGGATGGTGATGGTCCTTATGGGATGTTTATCCCTGACTTGCCTGTTCGATGGCTCGGCGCCACTATTCTCTAGTCCCGTTTCCGGCTGATCCTCTATATCACACTCTTTAACCTAGCCCTAATTACGGTTTTGCCGCCAAACTTCTTCTTTTGGGATCACGATTCTCCCAAGTGATCCTTTTACCGGCAATTATGGCCACACGTGACTTTTAGATCTTGACACAACTTTGATATTTTTCCTTCGTTCACACAGACGGCGCCACTGTTGTTGTCTAATTTTCGTCACTTAGATGCCACGCGATGTTTCCTTGACTGAATCTCAGATTTCGTCCCTGACTCCTGCAAGATGAGACAATGGCGTCAGATTGAAGGCCGGTGGTGTCACCGGCGTTCCCACTACGATGCCTAAGTCAGTTACGAGACTATTCCAAAAGGCCTCCTTCAGGTTTCCCTCATGTATCCCACTGCGCAGCCTACCTAGAATTCTGCGCTGAGGGGCCCTCCTGAAACCTGTCAAAGGTGGTGATGAAGACTGGTCTAGGGTTGTTAGGAAGTGTTTAGGGTTCAAATCTCTAGAAAACCGTCCCTTTCCCACTCACCTAACCTTACCTTAAGTACATCGTCTCAATGGCTCGGATGCTAGGGTTATGAACCCTTATAAGCTGGGATTGTGACACCTGGACTCGGAGAATAAGACAAGTATTTAAGCCAAAAACCGAAGGTCAACGAGGCTCACTTACTCCATCACCCAAGACCATGCCGCGCCTGGGCTTGTTCTCGGCTCTGCCTGTTAGGCCAGGCTTCACTTGCTCGTGACTGGTGGGCCTCATTCATGGTGACCTTTGTAGGTGTTTGAGGGACCTGGGAGGTTCTTTGACCCATATCCCAAAAATCCCCATAACAGGTAATTTATTTTTAATTTGTTATTTTGTTGCCCAAAATTATAACAAATATATGACATAAACATGAAAGACAAAGTCACAAAGGTCATCAACTCATCTCATAACAAAAGCTGAATAATTCATTAAAAAACAAAAACAAAATAGAACAAAAGTTTAATGTATTTGTTGAATGATCAATGATTCAGGTGGACTTTCATTTCATTTAAGCATTTTATCGAACATTCATCTTCACATATCGGCCTGAGCTCTTGTGGATTCATTTTGGATCTTATATGTGCTATTATTTTTTGTCAGAGTTGTTGAATTTTGATCCTATGATCACAAAAATTTTAAACTCTAATACCAACTTAAATTATCACTTCTGGTTAATGTTTTTGAAGCTCTTAAGATAAAGTAGCATCCACTCGCACAGTTTCCCACTCCCCGCCAACGAAGAACCAGGGTGTTTGCGAAAAATGCCTATTAGCTGGAGCAAAAGCCTCAAGCCATACTTGAAGGATTTAGTACTCAATTTCTACAGTGGTTGGAACTTTAACTTTGTTTTTATGTCAATGAAGTCTACCGTAAATCCTACAGTGTTGGACCAACTGGACCATCATTCACTAGTATTATTCGAGCAATATCTAAGTTTACAGAAATCTTTGCTGGCGAAGTTTATTATGGGATTTAACGTTTTTATTACTGGTAACAAAACACAATGATGTTCATCATAAAGTGCTCAAAGGAACTCAACAGATAATTGTTGCCTAAATTTAATATGAACTAGTGTCTTCTTACGGTGACAGCTCAAAAATACATCGTTTTGTTTTTCGACGGTCTGAGTTTGAATCTTTTCACTATTATACTAATAATAAGGTGTGAGGATCCCATAATAATAATAATAATAATAATAAGTTGTGAGAATCCCACAATTTATTAAAAGAAAGAAAGAAGAAAAAAAAAGAGACAAACCGAGGAAACAAAAGCTAAAAGACAAAAATAACAAAAAAACAACCATCGCATGGGGAATAATAAAACAGCCACAAGGCCCAATTTGAATCTTTTAATAATAATAATAATAATAATAATAATAATAATAATAATAATAATGTTGTGAGCATCCCACAATTTATTAAAAAAAAAAAACAGAGGAAACAAAAACTAAAAGACAAAAATGACAAAACCATAACCATGGGGAATGATAAAACAGCCACAAGGCCCACAACGGGCTGGAAATTCATACGATAAGCCTGTGTAACATACTTCTTAAAAAAAAAAAAAAAAATAAATAAATAAAAACCATATTTTTTTATTAAAAATAAAATATAAAAATATGATAAATTTATTATTTATTAATTTTAATAATCCAATATGACGTTTGAATCAAACAAAAAAAAAACTTACCACTCACATATTTAAAATTTAACAATTCCATTCAAAAATAAAAATAAACTAATAACCCAAACAGGATTTTTTTCTCAAAAGCATATTTCCCTCGTTACTAGGCCCGCTCATAGACCTCATCCCCAACTGCATTTAGGAACCATTTTTCCAGTTTCTTTATCCTCAATTCCAGCAGTCTCATCAACAGCAACCAGTGCTTTGAGGCGATTCGAACGGAGACCTTAAACTAGGAAAACACCATCACCACTAACATTGCTGGTAAGAAAAACAAAGATAGAGAAGGCAAACATTAAATAATATAGAAAATTGTCACCTTGCTAATTTGTCAACAACAATGGCATAAAACATACAAACTGACACTCATAATATTATTCTTAACATGGCCAAATTACTAACTTATAAACAAATACCATACTCTAGAGGTTTAATCCTTCACATGAGTGCTTTTTATAGATTTTTTTCCGATTGGAAGAGCTGGTATGCTCTGTTCATGCCTGAAGAAGTTATCCGGATCAACTCTGCTCTTCACCGTTACCAATCTGTTAAAATTAACCTTGAAATACTTATTGCCCCATACACTTGCCTCTATAAAACTCGTGCTGTTCTTCTTGTTCATCCCCAGATCAAGATCTCTATAATTCACATACGCTTCTCTTGGAAACTTTGAAACATAAGGAGTCGTGTAGTTGTAAAGCTTCCTAATCCAGTCCATATGTTTCGCTGTGCTTTTTTCTCCATCACTCCAAGCGGTTATGTACTGGATCATGAAGATTGTTCCTTTTCTGTGCGGAAATGGAATTTCAGTCTCAGAAATCCTGCTCATCATCCCTCCATAAGGAGTCCAAATAATCAGAGGACCGTCTTCCTCAAAAAGCCTTGTCCAAAGACCTTCGAGTCCGGATTCGGGTATGGGTACTCTGACAAAATCTGATTTGGCTTTGAAAAAGCTCTGGCCTAAGGATTTTCCCTGGAGAAGAACTTCAGGTGGTGTTTCACTTGGGAAGCCTCCGATGTAGACAATGGATTTTATCCAACTCGTTTCAATGCAATCCTTCCTCGTCAAACCCAATTCAGGGAAGCTCCTCTGCATAACTTGGATTAGTCTATTGGCATCTCCAAGAAACAAAGCATTGTAAGCTGTAGAGACAGTTCTCTTCGTGGTGTTTACGACATTGGTCGGCTGTATGAGAACTCTGATGAATAGATCATCATCGAGCTTATCCACAATCTGCTGCCATTTATAAAGGAGCTTTGTAGCTCCTTGCTCCAGTGTCTTTGTAACTGTAAAAACTGTCACAGTTTCTGGTACAGGTACAAGTTTTATCTTCCACCAAAGAATGATTCCAAAGCTTGCTCCTCCACCTCCTCTGATTGCCCAAAACAGATCTTCTCCCATGGCTTTTCGATCGAGAATCCTGCCGTTAGCATCCACAATTCGAGCATCGATGACATTATCAGCAGCTAAGCCGTATTTTCTCATCATTGAGCCGTATGCTCCTCCGGTTATATGCCCACCAATGCCTAAACTGGTGCAGAGCCCAGCAGGGTAGCCATGGATTTTACTCTTCTCTGCAATTCTGTAGTAGACTTCACCATTAGTAGCACCGGCCTGAATCCACGCGCTGTTGGCTTGGATATCAACATCGATGGATCGAAGTTTGGCAAGGTCTACAACTACGAAAGGCGTTTCGATTTCAGAGACATACGAGAGTCCCTCATAGTCATGGCCTCCACTTCGGACTCTAAGATGCAAACCAAGCTGTTTAGAACAGATGACAGCGGCTTGGACATGGGAATCTTGAAGGGGTGTGAATATGAACTCTGGCTTCGGCATCGAAGGAACTAAGTACCTGAGGTTTTGTGCAGTGGATTGTAGGACAGAAGTGAATTGAGAAGTGTTTGGGGCGAAAAAGGCTGAGGAAAGTGGAGTGCTGGAAGGGAGAGAATGAACTGAGACACATTGGAAAAACTTAGTTAGGATTGCAGATGAAGCAGCCCATGAAGCAGATTGGAAAAGGATTAGAAACAAAAGCAATATGGATGATTTTGAAAGCATTTTGGTAGCTTGATTCGTTGTGAATTTGAGTCCAACAAGTAAAAGCTTGCTTTGTTATATGCATACAATTTGTTTATATAAGCACCAATTAATGATTAACTTGTAAGAGTAGCGTATGTTTGATGTAATGCAAACGTCATTTGTGAAGGGCTTAATGGAATCATGTTTCGGTCTACCATGGTTCCGAGTATGCTCATTTTAATTATACCCTTATGTAAGTGCTAGATATTTATATTCCATATGTCCACCTAAACAATTATTCTACATGTAGAAAATTATATATACTCACTCTTTCAGTAGTTGCGAGAATCGGAAGCTTAGAACACCGTTTCTGCTTTTGTTTTTGTTGTTTTGAAAAAGAATAACAAATTGTGAATTATTAATTCAAGAGGAAAAGTTCCTCTTTAATTATTATTTTTAACATGATTAAGATTTGACCGGAGTGTGTATGAGGCAATAATGGGTTTACCATTTAAGTGTCTCATGCATATATTAATAATTTCTTAGTCTGTTTTATGGTGTTTATTAAACCAAAACAAGGTTATAATATGTGGGCACGATTTAATATTGCACATATATACTTTGTTAACCATAATATACATGATGAGAAATATAAGAAATTCTAAAATACGGTCCATCATGTAAAGTTAAGAAATTAAAAAAAAAAAAAATCAATAGATTAAGGCTTTCTGTTATATAAATAGTTGCCGCTTATTTTCACAGAACTTAACTAAAAGGATTCAAAAATTACATGGTGTATGATAAGGCTCTAAGCTACTAAACTTAGGGCATTTTTAATTATCAGATTGTGGAAAATAATTAGTAGCTAAGGCATTAAACAATAGAAGAAAATTAAATAATTACTACAGTTAATGAAGATGTTACATTAACTTCGAAAAATATACACCATACGTAAACCTGCTATATATGCATATATAGTAAAAATGCCATAAACATATAGAAATATGGAATTTTGTAGGCTTCACTCTTTTATCCCTTAATTAGCTTTTAAACATATGGCGGTATTCTAGGTAGGTGGAAACTTCATGATCATCTACCACTTACCAAAAAAATTAAATGGAACTTCATGATCATCTAGCCAAACCAGGAAAAAGAAGTCAAGTAAATTAAAAAGATTTCAAGGTATCTATAAGGGAAAAGTAGAAGAATTTAAAAAAACAAAAAAATCCAGCTGTATATACATATAAAAATAGGATTAATTTCAATTAGATCCTCTAAGGTTTAGTATTAGTTTTATTATAGATCACTCTATAAAATTTGGTATAATTTCAAATATCTCCCCTAATGTTAGTTCTTTCTGTTACATTTAACTGAGTAAGGGTAATAAAGTAATTTAACAATAAATAATTGACAATGACAAGTAGAGAACGATGAAAACAAGAGAGAGAATAGAGAACAAAGGACAGAGAAAGAGAACAGGGATTGAAATCTCCGATCTCTATCTCTTTCTCTTTGATTTCCCTCTCATTTTCTCTTTTCCTCCAATCTCCCACCAAAATTTTGGTGGCTTTAGATCAAGTTAAATGACTTGAATACCTTTGAAAAATTGAATTTTCAATTTTAGAAACACCCAAACAAAACCTTGTTCAATCTAGGTGTTTCATTTAGTTTTAGACCAAGATTGTCCTTTGGTTCTATAAAATGTAAAGAAACGAAGCTAATAGGAGCAATTTTCACCAATAATAGTGCCATGAATTGTGATATTTTGGCGGGATGGGTCAACAAGTCGCTTGATTCGTTTTCAAACAAAACGGGTAAAGAATACAAGCAAAACAACGTCATTTGAACCAAGGCCAAGCCAAATGACATCGTTTAATTTGGATGTTGACGTCAGCACCATCGACTCAACATCCAAAATGATGTCGTTCTTATCATCTTCTTTACTCGTTTCTCTGAATATCAATCATGTGACTCGTTCACCTGAGATTCTGACCAGCGTTTTTCAAAAAATTGATCTCATTAGCTTCGTCTTTTCACCCTCTACAGATCCACAAAAAAAAATTGTCCAAAACTACATGAAACACCTAGATTGAACAGGATTTGTTCGGATATTTTTAAAACTGAAAACTCGATTTTCCAAGAGTACTCAGATCATTTTAACTCGACCCAAAACTATTAAAATTTTGAGAAAGATTGGAGAAAGAGAGAAAATGAGAGAGAGGGAAATCAGAGAGAGAGAGAAACAGAGAGAAGATCGAAGATCACGTGCAAGCATGCCGATCTGTTGGAGATAGAAGACGATGACATCAACAAGCTACATGCTAAGAATAATTTCATCACTGTTTATTAATATTTTATTTCAACATAACTTAAATGTATTAAAATTATTTCATATGTCACGTAGGAGTGGAAAAATATTTGGATGGACGAAATCTAATGACAGAGAATGTATGTAGAAATATTATACCGAAACTCATAGAGCGATTTGTAGTAATACTAAATCTCAGGGTATTTAATTGGAATTTATCCTAAATATATATATATATGTATGTATGTATTGTTTGATATTCCTGTTTTGCAGTACAAACACTAACTTTTGTAGCAGTAGCTAGCACATGCCCGTATGGTAAAGCAGATTTCAATGTCAAATTGGACACATTGGACGCTTTGAGTGCCCATAAATTGTTCCTTTAATTAGGCTTGCTAGTTTTTGCTTGATTCACACTGAAAAACAAAGGCTCTCTTTTGAAGTAAAAAAAGATGAGTCTAGAAGAGATATTGCATCCATGCATGTTTGTAAAGTTAATTGGCATACACCAAAAGGAGTATACATAATGCATTCCGTAGTGCATTACCAAGAGATATGGATATTATGTCAATCTTACGTAATAATAACATACGTCTTTACTCTATTGAAGCCTTTTCATCATCTTCATCTTATTATTACTATTTAAAATATATATATATAGAGAGAAATATATATATATATAGTAATTCTATGGTCATTAAAATAACTGTCACTAAAATATACTTCAAGTGTCAAAGTAGTCATCATAAGAAAAATATTATTTGAAGCTTTCATCATATTTGTCACTAAAACAAAATTTTAATGACAATCTTAGTGAAAACTATTATCAAAATATCAAAACCATAGAAGGACTATATATATACAATACTGCTAATATGGGCAACGTAGCCCACCACTCAATGGGCGACAGTCCATATCAGCCATCTGATGTGTATACTCAGATGCATTGACTCCGTGAATATGCACATAAGACGACTGATATATGGTTGTCGCCCATTGAGTGGTGGGCTACATCGCCCATATTAGCAATTCTATATATAAAAACTAGTTTTATTTTGGCCTGACTTTTAGATACTTATATGCTTATCCGTATGTCTTAAAATTTAATTATCTAACAAAATGAGTCCCCTCTAATTGATATTGGTGGTTAGTTTTTCTTTTGGAAAAAAGATATTGCCATATTTGGTGTTTACTATCGTGCACTCAAAGATTATTGTGTGTTAAAGTAAAGTATATTTCAGTTTACTCGTCAAATTCTAATTTATGAGAACAATGGTATTTAGTTGTATTTCAAAAAGATATCACAGCTAAAAATTCTGGATTCAATACATTCACATGTTGAATTTTTGTCTTTTGGGGTTTTTTGAGATCCTTTGGTAGGATCAAACAAAAGAAGGGGGTTTCTTTCTATATGAGCATAACAAAAAGGAAATGGCTCTATTATGGTTATTTCATTGTAATTATTTTTTTTGTTTATAGTTATCAGATTTGTTGCTTACAGTTGTTGGAGTTGGACCTAAAAATATATATTTACGTTTACCATTTTTCTTAAGCTAGTTAATGAATCATTATATTTATATTATTTAAACATCTTCAACAGTAAAACACAATCACAATCCTGCAGATATAAGCATATTTTAGTGTCAGAATTACATAAATCTTGTTTCTTATATGTCAATTGCTGCTGATTATTTTTTGTACTCTCCCTTTTAACTTTGTATGATTAAATTTTTTGTATTTTTTCTGTTGAATCCTTGGGTAACGGCGCACACAGTCTTTAATAGATTGTTTCACTTGGGTTTCGCAGCCCTTATAAAATGCACAGACTTTATCTATTGTCAAAAGTTTTTTTTTTTTTAAAAATCCCCTCTAATAGTTTTGTTCAAGGGATCTATCAAGCTGAAAACAAAAAAAATTACACTGTTCAACAAACTGTCTACTTCTGTAAACTTCATTAGACATCTGACTCATCAATTTAATCTTTCTGTAATATCCTGTTTTTCAAAAATATTAAAATTTTCAAATTTGGTCAAGTTTGACCATAAGTGGGACCAGAGTTGACTTTTTATTGTAGACAAGTTTAAGCTTTGAACTTAGTACTGTAGCGTAGAGCTCGTCGATTTGAGTTCGTAAACTAGTAGTACGTTTGATTCCGAGTTACGGTTTAAGAGTTGTTGTCAAATGAAATTCAAGGGCATTTTGGTCTTTTACTAAATAAGTCCATTTAATAAAATTTTGGTTCTCCTCTCTCACTACGGGTGCGACCACCTCCCCTGCCCGATGCTCACTCCCTCTCTTGTTACTGTTCTGACGGTCCTTCCAATGGAAATTTCTCCGTTTTCTAGCGATGGCGAGTCGGCATCACACCCGGAAAAGGAAGCCCTCAGTCTTCTCTTCCCTCTCCTCTTTTCCCCGACCAGATCCGTGCCCATACTGTACCCAAGTGGCCAAAGCTCCTCACTGGAAATCCGACCACATCCGATGATGGCGAGCTCGTCCACCACCAGGAAAAGAATGCCTAGGCCTCCTGCTTCCTTGCCGCCCCAAATTTTGGCTGTGGAACCCTCTGAATCGCCAAAAAATACGAAGGAATCGAGAGGAATTTAAGCCGCGACTTTTCCAGCCATTTTCCGGTCATCACCGGCTGCAATTGGGCAAGATAAGTTGATCATTATTTACCCATTCCTCAAGCTTTATTTTGAGATATAATTTGCATATTATTGATGAGTATGTAAAATTTTGCTTAAATTGAGCTCGATTTGGATTATTGGTGAAAATTAGAATGTCATTACATAACATTTATGATAATTTATGAAGCAATTAAGTGCTATGACTGTTTGGAGCTAATTACAATATTAAATTTCATAAATTTAGGGCATTCATGGTTTGTGTATTTAAAGCCCTCATGTAATTGAGTTATCCATGAAGAATGTAACATGAATATATATATATATATATATATGAATGTATATGAATGTATAAATGTCAGTATATGTGTGTTTGGAGGTGCGTATATGGAAGCATGACTTGATTGCTATCTTGGTTTTAGATTAATTGAAGTTGATGTTTTAGTTAGTGGTTTGGTGATTGCAGCTAGAGCTGTTGTTTTATGGTTGAGAATTGAAAGAGTTATGTTCATTTGCAGTTGGGTAATGTTGTTTGTTTATTTCTAGGCATGTTGCTGTTTGGGTTGTGGATTGGGGCTTTGTTTGGTAATTTTATTATAACCTGTGGTTGTGGGATTTTTAGGAGATATTTTAAAGTGATATTTTGCTTGGTTTCGATGTTGAAGAGCTGTTGTTTGTATTGCTGTATTATATAATTATTTAAAAATTTAAGCTGCTATGTTTGGTTTGGTAAAATGGTGCTTTTGTCAAAAGTTGATTTTGTTTTATTTAGAACGATCTTTAGTTGGATTATATTGCTCGTTAAAGAGTTTTCACTTAATCAGAAGCAAATTGTTTTATACAAACACCGAATTGAGTTTTGTAACTCTAGTTGGATTTTAGAGACATTGCAGAAGGCTAAAGTAACTTTCAATTTGCTTTCCATACTTGTTTTTTTGGGATTATGTAATACTATTTAAGGGAAGAAATAAATTACTAAGCTTGGTTTTGGATTTGAATGATTTATGAATAACGTAGTAATTATAACTATATATATAACCGTGTGTGCGCGTGTGTAAATTGTGGTAAGCAAATTAGATTTCGAATATAATTTTTATTTGCTTTTGTTTTTGAAGCAACAAAATATTTGGGTGTTATATATATATATATATTCATATTTAGTTATTGAGGTTAAGTAAGCATTTGATGTTTTGAATAATACTAAGTTGGGAATATATTAGTTGTATTAGTATGAATACAAGAATAAAAATTGGCTTGGAAATGAGATTGTGATTGTAATTNNAGATTGTAATTGTAATTGGATTCCATATTTATTTGGAATAAATATGAAATTGATGGTATTGGAATGATTATGTTTTGTTGATGAAATGATATGGATTAATTGTGCATTTAAAGATATGTTGCATGTGGTGGATTAGATATTGAATATTTGGCATGGTATTCATGTTTATGAGCTTGTAATTATGGATTATTCGATTCTGGATTTTTGTGAAAATGATATGTTCTTGAGATTTTGATTGGTTGCCGATGAGAGGTAACTTGGATTGTGATATGTACCTTGGGTAAAATGAATTGCTTTGTGGATTTCATCTCATTGATTGTAACTATAATTGAACTCCGTATTTAAGGAGAACCATTATGAAATGTATGGAATGCATTATATGATTGTTTTTCTTTCATTTGGTGATTTTGCAAATGGAATTGATATGAAATTATGAAGCTTGGAGTTATGATAAATGGTTATCGTGAATGTGAGAATTGAATTGAGCATTTAATTTTTTTATTTGATTTACATTCATAGAGTAAATATTGTGAATGATATAAGTGGTATGTTACTATTTACTACCTGAGCGATGGGGTATGCCGCTGGATTTAACAAGGTTGGTGACTACTTGGGCGATGAGTATGTCGCCGAGTAGAGAGGGTAATATTGGATATTATGATTGGTGACTACTTGGGCGATGAGTATGCCGCCGAATAGGGAGGGTAATATTGGATATTATGATTGGTGACTACTTGGGGGATGAGTATGCTGCCAAGTAGGGAGGTTGTAACTTGGGTGATGTTTTATGACGCTGAGTTATTGGGCGATGGTTTATGCCACCATATTATTTACTTGAGTGATGGTTTATACTGCCAAATTATTGGGCGATAGTTTATGCCGCCAGATTATTGTGCTTGGGCGATGGATTATGCCCCCAAGCTATGGTATTATATATATATATATATACGTTTTTAAATATATGGAAGGACAATGGTTTTTCACAGAACAGGTTATTACCCGCTCGGTATATGATGATTTGTTCACATATATGATCTGTGGCTTTTCACTGGAGATTTATGGTTAGCTTACCCGCCCGGTATATATATGATGTGTTCATATATATATGATCTGTGGTTTTTCACTGCAATGTCTTTCATATATGGTTATTACACGCCCAATATATATGATTAGTTCATATATGCGTCTGTAGCTTTTCACTGATATATTTTATATACATAGCTCTTACTCTCTTATATAATTTAAAAAGTTTGTTGAAAATAAAAGTGATTAAAGTATTATTAATGTTTCATTATTCTAATGATTATGCAATATATGAAATTTGTTATAATTTCTATATGATGAGATATTGTGATGGATTGATGATTTATTGCTAAGTCTGTAAATGATTGATTATACCTGTGTTGGACTTATGTCCTGAATAAATTGAGTTGTATATTTGCATTCTCATTGTTAAATGCAAAATTATTTTAAGAACTACAGGTAGCTTGATCCCTACTAATAAGGGTATATAGGCAGCTCATATTTTATACTGAGTCCAGCTGCGAAAAATAATATATATATATATATTTATTTGACTATTAAAATTATTTACCGAGATGTAGTTTATGTGTGGAAATGTGTGCTGGTAGATTGAATTATGTATAGGAATGTGTTTTCTTGCAGGATTTGCAATTATATGTATTTGGAGAATATTCCAAAAACAGACGAAACTCTGCCGAAATTTCTTTTGAATTTTTTGGCATTTAAGAGTTTTAGTTGTGAGATTAGTAATTATGGTGAATGTTGACTGCTTAGGGACTTAATCAGCGTGATTAAGTCCTGCAGGCAAGACTTGGGGTAGTTGGGTCCTGATAGTGGTGGTGGTGGAGAAGAAGATGACGAACACCCAATTGAGGTTTTCAATCGCTTTCTTGTGTTTTCGCTCTCGATTTGTTGTAGTGGTGGTGGTGTGAAAGCCGCGACTTCGAAATAGTTATGAGATTGTATTCGGAATCGTCGTTGTAAACACGGGATTGGGTCTCGATTTGGTGATGGAAATTGGAAAAATCGATGGAGTTTATGGTGGAGGATTCGGCCGAAGCTAGCAAAGTGTCGTCAATTGGTTGGGTATTGAGCTCGGAAAGCATGCTCTAAATCCCACCGGAGAGATCAGAAGGATTGAAATGAACTGTATTAGAAAGATGAGAAATCCCATCTTCTTGAGCTGAATCCAGTACCAGCTTGAGTTGCTCAAGCTTCTGTGCAACTTCAACCATGTCCGATGACCAGACTTTGTAGCCCAAAACGGCAAGTAACTCATCCATACCTCCGGATTCTTGTTCTTAATCATCCTAGAGCTTGCTTTTACCGACGGGAACACAGCTTGAACTACCACCATCGTAGATGGCAGTAGTTGTAGTAGTAGTAGTTCCAACACCACCAACATAATTATCTTGATGATCCATTTTCATCTTTCTCTCTGATTGTTGAACCCAAGAAAAAAATTAAAAAAAAAAAAAGCACTGAAACAAAGAAACCGCTAAGAATCGTCCATGGTGGTCAAATGGGTTTCTTGCTCTGCTCGATTTTTTGCCTAATTTTTTTTTCTTTCTTTTTTTCTTTTAGTAGTGAACGATAAGGAAGAGCTGCCAATTTGAAATTTCAGAAGGTTTTGAATTGTTGGTTGCAATTTAGGGCTGTAATGCAGTGGGTAGGTTATGAGAAATCTAAGAAATCATTAATGGAGGGAAGAAGAGAGTAGGAAAAAAAATGAAAGAGAGAGTATTAGTTTGGGAGTGAAAAGATAAAATGTCATTATGGCTCACGTGCATTTCACTCGAGAAAAATAGAACTTTTCAAACGAAATTTGCTGCAAATAGTAACGATGATACAGTTTATTGAATTTAAATAGTTAAACGCAAAAATAAATAAATTGGATACCAATTTATAAAATCTGATAAAATTTAAATACTTTAGTACGAATTACCCTTTTATGTTTGAATGATATTTTTCCTATAGATTTTTATGGCAATTTTTGTATTGATAAGGAAAAGAAGAAAATAATAGAATTCATTTTTTTGGTGGATCTTGGTATTTTACACAAAATTTTGACGTCCATTAAAAAGCATTAATGTTATGTAGTATTTGATATAGATTTTTAGAATTTCATATTAACAACCAGATTAACATTAAGTTTGATTTGATAATTTTACTATCATAATTTTTTATTTCCATCCTCAGATGTTTTAATGGATAAATTTTGAAAAGTATTAATAGTTCATTCATTCATTTGGAGCATATTATATATATTATTTTGAGATGATGAAATTACAAATGGATCTTTCAAGAAATAACAGAAATTCCATACTCTCTCCTACATGGTTAATGAATATACTGTAATATCCTCAGCTCCTCTCTCCTATTTTAATTAATTTAATTTAAAATCATAAATTTAATTTTTTTTCACTCTCTCTCTCTCTCTACCTCTCTCTTGTCTTTTAAAATATTTATAAATGAGTAAAGGACAAATATAACCCTCTTAAGTGAATAAATGAGTGTTTTAGGGAAGGGCATTTTTGGAAAATTTGGAAAAAAAAAGTAGAAAAATTATCATTTTCTTTCCCACCTTCATCATCACCACCATCAGCATCTCATGTTTTGAGAGTTATGTGTAGAGCAAATACAAAAAAGGCAGAGGTGATCAAGGACTGTTTTGAAAGTTATTCAGCATGGTCAGGGCAGGAGATCAATGAAAGTAAATCTAGCATCATGTTCTCAAAAAATACTAGGAGCATTGATAGGAAGCTGATCAAAGAGGTAATGGGATGTCCTGAAATGAAGAAAGATGCGGTTTATCTTGGTAATTCTTTCATCTTTGCCCCAAAAAAAACGAAAGAATTCATGAAACTAAAGGAGAGAATCAACAAGAGGCTAGAGGGATGGAGCAGCCAAACACTTTCAAAAGCCGAAAAGGCTGCTCTAATCAAGAATGTAGCCCAAGCCATACCTATTTATTCAATGTCAACTTTTAAGGTCCCAACAGAAGTGTGTGAAGATATGGACTTAGTGATAAGAAGGTATTGGTGGAGTGGGAAAACTGACTCAAAAAACTTTGATGCTTGGAGGAGCTGGGCTGAGGTGTGTAAACCAAAAGAGTTGGGGGGCTTAGGCTTTAGGCTCTTCAAGGATATGAACCAAGCTTTACTGTCCAAATTGGCTTGGAAGCTAGCTGTGGATGAGGAGGGGCTTTGGGTTTGGATGATGAAAGTAAAATACCTCAGAGGCAAATCTATCTTTGAATATAAAATGGGAAAGAAGGTCTCTTTTGTATGGAGAGGAATCTACTGGGGACAACAGCTGGTGAGAAACGCAGCCTGCTTCGAAGTTGGGGACGGGTTTTCTATTAATATTTGGAAGGACCTTTGGGTACCAAATATCCATAATTTTATACCTACAGCTAAAGAAGGAAGGGAGGGGAATAGTTTCTTTAGGGTGGCAGAGCTTATGGAATTGCATGGGGCTAGTTGGAATGAAACCTTGATAAGGGAGCTGTTTGAACCAAGTTCAGCCGAGGCTATTCTAAACATTGAATGGCCAAGAACTAACTATGAGGACAAACTGATATGGCTCTGGAATGATGGTGATGGTTTTTCGGTTGGGAGTAGCTATAAATCCTTGTTTGGAGATGACTATGGTGTGACAGAAACAACTAAATGGATTCGACTATGGAAGTTAAAAATTCATGATAGACTAAAATTGTTTTTATGGAGGATGTTGGCTCATGTAATTCCTACTCGAGAATTGATGAAACGCAAATTTGGCATTAGTGAGGTGTATTGCCCTTCGTGTGGAGTTGAGGAAGAAACAAATATACATGTTTTTAAGGAATGTCACACTATCAGAGCTCTTACTTATGCCAGCAAGTGGGGATACTGTCTTGACAAATGGAATGCCTCTAATCTGGAGGATTGGTTGGAGGGATGTATAACCCCTACGGGTAAGACAACAGAAGAACAAAGATTTATGCATATAATATTTGCTACTTTGTTTTACTGCAGCTAGGAATACAAGAATAAATCAGATTTTCACGGTATACCATAATGGGCTTGTGGAGGAATTTCTGAGTGTTGAGCCAAACTATGAAGTTCATCAGACTCCAAATTTGAAGGAATGCTGGAATAGGCCACCTCAGGGGTGGCTTAAAGCAAATGTGGATGCTGCTTTCAGTGGAGGAAGAGCAGCTTTGGCTCTGGCGGTTTGCAATGAAAGAGAGGGTATCATCAAAGTAGCCACCTCTTTGACCTCGGCCTTGAATGGGCAACAGAGGTAGCAGCGGCTGAAGAATGGAGTAAAGTGATGTGGTCCTCGGATGCTATAAATGTAGTTAAAGAAGTGAAAGAGAAAAAGGAACCAGAGGGCTGGCACACCAGATATGCTATCCTCAAAATTCGATCCATCTTTGATAATAAACTGTGGAACTTGAGCTGGAATGCTCGGTCATCAAACTGCCTTGCTGACAAAATAGCTAAGTACTCTCTTAAGATGAATTACTGTTTTAATGTGGATACTTGCTCTTTGAGCACCCTCCCAGCTGAGATTCTCGGCATTGTGGCTAGAGACAAACTGGGGGGCAAGGACTTTTGTAATTCTCCTCGCTGAGGTTTTTGTTGTTTTTTGGTTTTCTTTAATGCATCGTTATTTATCAAAAAAATCGGCATCTCATGTTAGTACCCATCAATTGTTTATGATGATTTTGCTACAAATCTCTAACAAAATCACCTCCAGTGCCGGCAACACTACTCCACCATCCAAAGATTTCTCAAACAACTTCAATACACAAACCAAACAGATAAAACCCACAATTTAAGCAAAAATCAGATTCAAACTTAAGCTCTCCTTAAATCTCTTCAATGGCACTTTGGATTTTATTAGTTTTCTTCAACATGCATCCATTGGGGATGAAAGAGGGCGTGTGAGAGGAACAAATTGATATAAAAAAAAGGTCAAATAATGACCTTTTTCTCCAATTTCCGGTGAGAGTCCCAAAAAGAAAGGTTGAAATTTGGTTGTCTAGAGGTCAAATGTACTGAAATTATGCTCACCAATGAATTCCCAAAGCCGAAAACTTACAAAATTAGAAAGAATAAAAAATTGATGTTTGTTAAGCTGAGTAATGAAGATTGAAGCAATTTGTTTTTGGCTTGAAAGCATATACAGGAGAAAGGGAAAAAAATTTGTTTTAAAAAAATTCTCCCCTAAGAGAGATAAATAAAATTTGGATTAATTTTAAAAATAAATCTTTATTAAAAGTTAACAAAAAAGAAAGGTACATTTCTCAATAAATCAATGTTGTGTAAGCTGTTTAATGATTTTGACAGAAAAAA
This sequence comes from Ochetophila trinervis, assembly GCA_003254975.1. Lineage (NCBI taxonomy): Eukaryota > Viridiplantae > Streptophyta > Magnoliopsida > Rosales > Rhamnaceae > Ochetophila > Ochetophila trinervis. Next base: position 146,321 of record QANX01004659.1, read on the forward strand.
TTTCAATATCATTGGTCAAAAATATACAATGATAATTTTATTCATGTTCCATTAACATTAACAAATGTTAGTTAATGGTACGTTAGATTTCTATCATTTCTCTAATCTAAAATATCTATTTGTAATTTTATCAAATTTCATGGAATATATATGTAATATGCCCAATGACTAAACTCAATCATACTGCTAATACATTTTAAAATCTATTCTTAAATAATCTTAAGTTCTTAGAGAATTAATTTTCTAAAAATCATTTGTTGCCCATTGGGTATGTCTGGTATGCATAACAAAATTAGTCTACATTCTAGTAGCATGTATTATATTAGTCTATATTGTATTGGTTTGTATTGTATTACTATTTTATAGCTTTCCGTGCAGACATATACAATGTTTATATTTTTTTAATTTTTTCTATTACTATATTAAATAAATTATTAAAAATTATATCATTTGAAAAATATTAAATAAATTTAACCAAATACTCTAATTTAAAATTTTAGTACTACAAAGAAATAACAACAAATAATATTCATAAATGCAATATTTATAACATAAACTATTTTAGTACTTTGGTAAAATATTATAAATAAAACTTTATAATATAGTTTGTGATTGACCCCACAAAAATAAAATAGTATAAAAGAATTAAAAACACATTAACAAAAAAAACTAATAATATGTAATTATTTTTATAGTTATTGAATGAATCTTATTATGATTACCCAATTAAAAACATACCATTTATCCATATTATTGTTATTCTATATTATTAAAATTAGAAATTTTAAATAATGATTACATTAAATTTAAAAACATGAATTTTGATTATTATTCACAATAATCATTATATTATAAAAAATTATATGATATTAAATGATTTTTTCAAAAATTACATTGAATAAAAATTAATATTATTTCAATGAAATTTTAATTTTTCATAGGTATGTTGTTCTAGTAACTACCCCTCAAATTATATTAAATATACTACTTTATATCACAAAAGTCCAAGTGAATCCCAGCAAACTACAAAACTAATATAACTTAGTTGCAAAACTGTTTTAAAACCGGTTGTATTAATTATTGAAATCAAAATAATTAAAATGTTACAATTATTTTAGAGATCAAAGGACTTAAAAATAATATTCCAACTAAAAACATACTAGGAACACTTAACTAACTAAAGTAAATTCTAATGAAAATAAACTAAGTAATCTATGTTATAGTTTTTTTTTTTTTTNTTTTTTTTGTAAAGTAATATATGTTGTAGTTGTGTGTTGATCAATGAATCCCTTCAAATGTTGATAAAACTTCTATATAAAGGTGGAACTTCAAAGATGTTTGTTACTTTTTCAATGTGGGACTCTTGCCAATTTCAATTTCTATGCCACCCATTTATAATTGACAAAATCCAAATCATTTTTATATATAAGCAATGTAGGATAATTGCATTTTATCAAATATTTAACAATAACATTTGAATAAATCAAATATTAAATTTAATAAACTCCAAATGTTATTTATGGTACAAACATTGCCCCTCTTGCTTTGTAATTTTGTTAAAACAAATAAAATTGCAAGGCAATGATTCCTCCAGCATCCGATCTGTATCTTATATTGAGTCCAAATTTTCTTTAGATCATGAATTCTGCTGGATGGCGTTCTTGTTCTATCATGCCATCTTAGTCAAACTATGATCCAAATGACAAAGGCAAAGCGACGACTGCATTGACCATCAACTCATACATGTTCCAAATTTGATCATTGAAAAATTGACGGCTGAAGAAACAACCATGTTTTTTTTCACCGTATTATTGTCCATGTCCTTCAAACATGACTGAAGTTCCGCACTTTTGCCTTCTAATCCATCTCGTTATGGATTTCGTCCCTCGTGGAGCCTTAGATAAGGTGTCGATTTTCTTGGATAGAGTTGCTACCTCAAGTCTTCCATCCAGGTCGTCGAGATATGACTCCAACTCATTTGACACAATATCATTCTTTTTCTTCTTCTATAGAGCTATTAATATTGTCTAACTTTTAGCTGGTGCTCCATCCACCTCTTCTAGGTCTTCTCCAAAAAAAATTTAGCAATTTTTTGTTTTTTTAAACAAAAAATTACCTTCTTTTAGTAAAAGACAATACTTGCCACTACACCCGTGCAAAGGTATTCTTCTTTATCCTACATGTGGCATGTCATGAATGATCTATATCCTTATTTTAATCATTAATGAATATTTTTTAATTAAAAAGATTGGAGGCAAGTATTGTCATTTAGTGAATGGGCAAAAACGGCTTAGCTTTGCATTTCCATACATACATCTATATGTATGTATATATGTCTCATATTTATTGAGATAAGAAATTAAGGAACTTTACATTATCTAACAGACCCAAGTTTACATCATAGTACATCTTCCATTCTTGTTTCATATTGCTGCAAAATCCTTGCCACACTCCCAAATCTGCAAAGACACATGTAAGAGTAAGAGATGTGGTGTTATTTGATCAAATATCCAGAGGTGTATCAAATTTCCTTTCAGACCAACAAGCAAGTTGAGCACTCAGAAAATTGATGTCACTGAAGGCAAGATTAAATAATGCAGGCACACTTTTCGATATGCAATCATCAGAAAATCAGTTGTGACTTGCTCAAAGCTGAGAATGGAGTGGAAGCAAGGATTTTGGCAGTTGATCTGCAATCAAAATGTAGAACAGCCCCATCACTCCTGTGTGTGATGTTGTACTGTTGTAAATAGATTCCAGAATCAGAACCTCCCCATCATTGATCTTGACAGAGCCAGGTTGAGGATAACAAGTGGTCATTCCAACTATGTAACCAGCCTCGTTTGCTACTTCGCTCCCATTCCCATAAATTGGCAATGACGAACATATATTTTGTCCATCCTAGGAGAACAAATCATTGGATTAAAATCCTCATTTTACAATGCAGTTACATGAAATTTTTTGACAAGATTTTGATAAATGTTTATAGGAAGAGATTTACTTGTCTGTATAGTGTCAAACCCATTCCTCCAGAATGCTGATGAGCAACAGCATAGACAACATATCCTCCAGAAGGGGCACTGAGACTTGTCCTTCTGGTATCAGTGCAGGCATGACTAGTCCTACCACCGGGACTACAAGAATTTTTGACTTGATACTCCACCTGTACCGAAGAAAATCATTGGATTGTGCAGAATGAGGATCGAATTGGCAAAAACTGGAAACAAGTTCTAATTTGATTCCATTTCTTCGATTTATTGAAACTTGAAAAACTCAAAAGTTCTCTTAATTTATGAAGCACATTTGGCATGCTATATTAGTGGAGATCCTTGTAATGTAAAACTAAAGTTTCTGCATGGAAAAAGCATGATTAGTTTTAAGCAAGTGATCATATAGAGAGATTTTCCAAAAACAAAGAGTTCAGCCACACAGATGAGTCAGGCTATATTATGCATGTAAACATATATACATATATATATATATATATGTATATATATATATATATATATATTGTGAGTGTGTGTCTGCACGCGTGCTTGTGTGTGGGGTTGGGGGGTTTCTACATGCATGAATAGATGTACATTTTATATGAATAATCCAATATATCTAAACTTAACTGCACTGCAAATTACTAAAAGTTCCTCTAATGCAGAGATTCATTATAAGAAGCAGTACAACCATGAACCAATGTGAGACAAGGAAAAGAGCCACTGCAAATTCGGAAAAAAAAAATTAGATTCTATTGAAGTTCTGGCAGCAGAGGAATTCTTTCCCTATTTTCTTTAGTACTCCACCAAAATATGGGTATAGCATCTTCAAATGTAACAAAAACAATCATGGACTGGAATTCCATGAAGCATCCAAGCTCTATTTTCAAACTAATGAATATATCTTACATAAGATAAAACTTTTTAAAAACTGTCCATAGAACTCAACTGCATCAAAAAGAAGTAAGAAAAAGTAAAAGTAAGAGGATAAACATCAATTCCAACAGCAATTCTAACATATTCTAACCTTGCAATCATGTTCAGCAGACTGCACAGNAAAAAAATTAGATTCTATTGAAGTTCTGGCAGCAGAGGAATTCTTTCCCTATTTTCTTTAGTACTCCACCAAAATATGGGTATAGCATCTTCAAATGTAACAAAAACAATCATGGACTGGAATTCCATGAAGCATCCAAGCTCTATTTTCAAACTAATGAATATATCTTACATAAGATAAAACTTTTTAAAAACTGTCCATAGAACTCAACTGCATCAAAAAGAAGTAAGAAAAAGTAAAAGTAAGAGGATAAACATCAATTCCAACAGCAATTCTAACATATTCTAACCTTGCAATCATGTTCAGCAGACTGCACAGTTGAATCCTTCAAAGCCTTCAATCTATCAGTGACATCGAAAATATAGACCTTAACAGGAATTATGGAATCAGACCAATCAACCCATTTCACAGTATATCTCAGGTAAAGACCTCTCTTGACACCTTGAAAGCCTTGTCTCATCCTGCACCTTGTATTGTCATAGCAACAATAAAGACCTCCTTTGTACTCCGGACTCAAAGGCTTGCCAAATTCGTTCTTGGAAACATTATACAAATCACACCTGCATTCAGTGCATCCCAACTTATCTTCCACACCGCGAGTATCAATGGCATGAACATTGAGCAACCATTTCTCCTCGTAACCAGAAGGGCTTTCTGCAGCCTTGCCAACTTCAACCCCAAAAGGATCAGGAACATGTGTGGTTGTTTTCCGTGTTTCAGATCCAAGTCCATAATACTGTCCAAGAACATTTCTCCGGCATATTCCACTGTTTCTTACTACATTAACAACATCTGAGTTGTTGTTTGTATAATATCTCGCAACAATCCAATGGTGAAGATAAGTTTCATAAAGAGGGACAGGGCTTCCTGCTTCATCAACTACTTCAGCATCAAAACTTTTGACAGCAATATGACCTCTTGGGAAATCAATGTTGTAGTAATATTTGTTTGCCACTGATCCAGGTTCCAACTCAAACTTTGGGGATAAGAAAACTTCAGATTTCAGAGAAGAACATGAACATGTTCTGACTAATCCCAACACTAATATTACTGAGGAAACCAACCAAATTTTAGAAAACTCTAGCATTTTTCTCCTGCAGTACAAAGAAACTTCTGGTTAAAACTTTAATTCTCCAATAAACAAAACATTAAACTTATGCTTGCTGACTATACTTGGAATTATGTTATATACTTTTAACACTCGAAAACAAGACAAGATAGACAACAGATATTCCATAACATGTTGAATTATCATCAGTCATGCTAACATAATGTATGGATTCTATTTTAACAGTTGCAAATTGGTTTTGCTTTTAAAAGTGGTTAGAAATTCTGTTAGACAGTAGAATTTGAAAGAATTATTGTTGTTAATGTTCATTCTTTCTTAGCTGAATTGAAATTTCATTTAAAGAATTATTGTTGTTAATGTTCATTCTTTCTTAGCTGAATTGAAATTTCATTGAAAGAATTATTTTTGTTAATGTTCATCCTTTCTTAGCTGAATTGAAATTTCATACTCAAAAAAAAAAAAAGTAATAAATGTTTAAAGATCATAATAAACAGAAAAATGGGAAAGCGAAGAAAATATACAGAAAATCTACCCCCAAACCATCAATCACCATACAAGATCATAACTAATCATCATCAATAAAGAACAACAGGGATTAATACCGCAAGTATCTTGTAAAATACAAAAATTGGCTTTCTCAATAATAAAAGCATTCAAATATACCATGTGAAGCCCCATAAAGGAAGTAATACTCTCTGCAAAAAAAGGGAAAAAAAAAACATACGAAAGCAAAGAACACAAACGAATTGATACCGAATAAATATGAAACAAAATCCAGATGAATAAACATATTAATATTCATGGAGAGAAAAAGAAGAGGACAGGCAATTGAATGGAACGAACCTACCAAAGTGGATGGTAATCTGCCACACAGCCACAGCAAAAACTGTGTTTGATGGCGGAATTACGTATGTATATGTATGAGTTTCGTTTTTCATAAAGCTCCACTTGTCATTTAATACAAAATATTTAATTTCTGTTTTGTTTCTCTGTTGCATTTTTTTTATTTTTCTTTAATATTTTTGCTCATTTATTGTTAAATATCAAAATTAATATTCAATATAAAAATATATGTATCGATCAATGTAAAAGCTAATATCTGAATTTTTTTAGAATTAAATTTTTTTTCATATTGATTGACATATTAATAAAAATATTAGAAAAAAATAAAGAAATACAATAGAAAAACATTAAAAAAATCATATTTTTTAGAATAAATAATAAATGAAGCATTCTATAAATATTTGAAATTTTTTTATAAGCTTTTATATAAATATTTGTATATGGATTAATGTATGTATGATATTAAATGCGTGGGATAGAGGACAAGCAGGGGCGTTGAGAGAGGGAGAGAGAGGGAGGAGGAGGAGGAGTGTGATAAGGAAAATGAGCCTAAAATAATTGGCAAAGTGGGTTATCGAAAAGTGTGATCAAATTTCCCGGGCGATCGAGGGGCAGTGCTTACGTCATCCTTGGAATTTCAAGTTTTCAAATAATCTTTTAACCAACATTTCTTGACCCCATAAAATCTTCCTCAGCCTGATGTTTACTGTATTATAATTAAAAATATTTTTAATTAAAATTATTGGTCGATGAATACGTAGAAAATAAATATTATTTAAATATATATTATATAAATATNGATTCTTTAATCTTGGGGTTCCGCATCATCACTTCTACCCTTGAATGGCGGAATGTGCATCTTAATTGAACTTAGATTGTCATCCCTTCCTCCTCTTGTCTCCTCTCTCCTAGGTCTTCTTCTTACAGTTTGGACTTCATACTCGTCCTCATCGGAAACAATTACTTCTTGTCTCCTGGGTCGTGTTCCTTCCCTTCTAGTAGTATTGGACATGGTCATGGTCATCTCCCTCATTTGCTCCATCATCTCATCCATCATAGATTTCAATGTTTCTTCCATCCTAGAAGTCAATCTCTCTTCCATCCTTCTATACTCACCCTCCAAAGATTGTCGTAAGAGCTTTGGATCCGGTGTTGCCACTTGCTCTTCTTCCGAAGTAGAAACTCATTTTCCATCTTTTTTAGACATTCTTACACACTCCCTTACGTGTTTAACTCAAAAAAAAATTGGTAAACCCTCGTGTTTCACTCAAATTTGGCTTTTACCCTCTATATGCTCACCACTCAAGCCTTTTACCACTCAAGTCTTGTTCACCCAGTTGCACTTCAGAACCAATTATCTTAAACAAGAATATAAAACTAAAATAGCAAATTTCAAAATTAAAACCTAACAATAAAAGCAAGTTCTATTCTAGAGCAAAATTGGCACAAAAGAAAAGGACAAAAGAGTAATGAAACAAATAATAATTACTCTATAAAATCAACACAATGAGAAAATAGGAAACTAAAGAAATTTAGAATAGGAAAGTA
>QANX01004659.1:154405-171163 GCA_003254975.1 Ochetophila trinervis
TTTATAATATTTTGAATATTTTTAAATTAATTTTAGTTTGTTTTATAATATTTTGAATATTTTTAAATTTATAATTGAAATGCATATTTTGTTTTTTAGTCATGATAAATATTTAATATATCTTTAATTTGTAATATTTTACATATTTTAAATTCACAGTTATTATTTATGTTGAATTTTAGTATGTTAATATATATTTTTTAAATTGTTTAACATATCATTTGAATATGTATTTAGGCTTAATAGACATGAATTGACAATGATTTATCATTTGACAATATATATTAATTCAAATAAAAAAAATAAAATACTCACGTACATGTCTAGTAAACACGACACGAACACGAAACGATACGACACGAACACGGTTCAACACGAAAACTTAACGGGTTGGGTTCGGGTGAACAAAATTTGACACGACACGAACACGAACACGGTTTAACACGACACGTTGCCAGGCCTAGGTACGTGCAAACATAGTCCACAAATAAAGTTATTAAAAATGTATTTTTAAGGCAAAAAAAAAAAAAATTTTATAAAGTTTTTAAGGCAAAAATTGAGTAGTACAAAACTTTATCTGTAATTGAAGTTTATTATATTGGGGTAATTGGATTTGGATTTCGATATTTAGTTTGTTAGTAATGAACAAATCTTTCATCAATTATAAGCTTATTAAAATAGTCACATAGTCTGAAAAAGACAAATGCCTCCACACCAGTGCGGTGGCAAGCATGAAAAATGCCTCCACACCAGTGTGGTGGCAGGCATTTCATAAATCTCAGATTTATTGACCTAAGTAATTAGAGTAGTCATATACATGTCTGCAAATGTACATATATTACATTATCTAGCTAAAAGACCCAATTTTACATCATAATTAATTGATGTTCCATACTTGTTTCACATTGCTGCCAAATCCTTGCTACACTTCCAAATCTGCAAAGACCAAAAGCAACATATGTAAGAGAGATCAGATGTTATTTGATCAAATATCCAAGAGCATTACTTTCCTTATAGACAAACAAGCAAGCTGAGCACTCAGAAAATAAATGTCAAAGAAGGCAAGATTTTATATTGCAGAAACGGATTTCAATATGCATGGTCAATCATCAGAAAATCTGTTCTGATTGGATTTGAAAAAAAAAAAACAAGAAAAAACTTACTCAAAATTTAAGCAGTTAATCTGCAACCAGAATGTAGAACAGCCCCATGACTCCTGTGTGTGATATTGTGCTGTTGTAAATAGATTCCAGAATCAGAGCCTCCCCATCATAGATCTTGACAGAGCCAGGTTGAGGATAACAAGTAGTCATTCCAACTATGTAACCAGCCTCGTTTGCTACTTCGTTCCCATTCCCATAAATTGGCAGCGACGAACATATTTTTCGTCCATCCTAAGATGACAAATCATTGGAGAAAATAAGTTCCATGAAAGTTTCTTACATGATTTTGATAAATGTTTGTAGAAAGAATTTTACTTTTCTGTACAGTGTGGAACCCAATCCTCCAGCATGCTGATGAGCTACACCATAGACAACATATCCCCCAGAAGGGACACTTAGACTTGTCCTTCTGGTATCAATGCATGCATTACTAGTCCTACTACCTCTGGGACTGCAAGATTTTTCGACTTGATACTCGATCTGTGTACAAAAGAAAAATCATTAGACCATTCACTGTTAAAGAAAAATATAAAAAAGAATGATGATCTACTTTTTATCGGTTTAAACTTTTGAGAGAAGTGATAATTTAACTTTCACAATGAATATCGAATTAGCAAAAACTGAAAATAAGTTCTAATCTGATTCCATTTCTTCCATTTATTGAAACCTAAGAAACTCAAAAGTTTTCTTAAATTATGAACCACTTTTGGCATACTGTATTTGTGGAGATCCTTGTAATCTAAAACTAAAGGGGTTTTTTTTTTTTTTTTCTGCAGGAAAAAACATAACTGGTTTTAAGCAAGTTATCATTTAGAGAGATTGTCCAAAAACCAAAGAGTTCAGTCACACAGACGTGGCAGGCTATATGATGTATGTATGCATACATATCTATGTGTGTTTGTGTGGGTCTACATGCATGTATACATATGCATATTTATGAATAATCCAATATATCTAAAATAAACTGCACTGGAAATTACTAAAAGTTCCTCTACTGCAGAGCTTCATTATAGGAAGCAGCACAACCATGAACTATTGTGACACAAGAAAGAGAGCCACTGAAATTGAATTTGTTCAACATGCTTTGGAAAAATTCTCTGTTTTCCCCCCATTTTCTTTAGTACACCAGAATACGGGTATTTAGCATCTCCAAATGTAACAAACAATTTAAAAAAAAAAAAGTATCACGGACTGGAATTCCATGAAGCATCCAAGCTATATTTTTCAAACTAATGAATATATCCTACCTAAGATAAAACTTTTAAAAAATTGTCCATAGAAATGAACTGCATCAAAAAGAACTAAGGAAAAAGTAAGAGGATAAACATCAATTCCAACAACAGCAATTCTAACATATTCTTACCTTGCAATCATGTTCAGCAGACTTTACAGTTGAATTCTTTGAAGCTTTCAATCTATCTGTGACATCGAAAATATAGATCTTAACAGGAACTATGGAATCAGACCAATCAACCCACTTCACAGTATATCTCAGGTAGAAACCTCTCTTGACACCTTGAAAGCCTTTTCTCATCCTGCATCTTGTATTGTCATAGCAACAATCAAGACCTCCTTTGTACTCTGGACTCAAAGGCTTGCCATTTTCGTCCTTTGAAACATTATACAAATCACACCTGCATTCAGTGCATCCCCACTTATCATCAACGCCGCGAGTATCAATGGCGTGAACATTGATCATCCATTTCTCCTCATGACCAGAAGGGATTTTTGCAGCATCACCAACTTCAACACCAAAAGGATCAGGAACATGTGTGTCTGTCCTTCGTGTCTCAGATCCAAGTCCATAATACTGTCCAAGAACATTTCTCTGGCATATTCCACTGTTTCTTACTACATTAACAACATCTGAGTTGTTGTTTGAATAATATCTCGCAACAACCCAATGGTGAAGATAAGTTTCATGAAGAGGGACAGGGCTTCCTGCTTCGTCAACAACTTCAGCATTAAAACTTTTAAGAGCAATATGACCTCTTGGGAAATCAACGTTGTAGTAATATTTGTTTGCCACTGATCCAGGTTCCAACTCAAACTTCGGGGATAAGAAAACTGCTGATTTCAGCGAAGAACATGAACATGTTCTGACTAGTCCCAACACTAATATTATCGAGCAAACCAACCAAATTTTAGAAAACTCTAGCATTTTTCTCCTGCCATCGCAACAAATTTTCTGGTTAAAACTAAAATTTTCCAATAAACAAGACACTAAACTTTTGCGTGCTGAATATAAAGTTATCATTGTTCGTGTTAAAAAAGTGGATCCAACTATGCATACTCGAAAACAAAACTATGCATATCCAACTATGTTCGATAACATGTTGAATTATAATCGGTCATACTAACATGAATATATGCGGGTTGGTTTTGCTTTAATTAAAAGTGGAATAGAAATTTTGTTAGACAGTAGAATTAATCTAAAAGAATTTTTGTTGTTACTAGTCGTTCTTTTTAGCTGAATTGAAATTTCATACTCAAAAGTGATAAATGTTTAAAGATCATAATAAACAGAAAAATGAGAAAGTGAAGAAAATATACAGAAAATCTACCTCAATTAAACCTTATCAGTGATAAATAATCTGTCAAACAGCTACAGCAATAACTGTGTTTGATTGTGGAATTGTGTATGTGCATATATATACAAGTATAAATGATATTAAATTCTTGGGATAGAGGACAAGTGGTGCGTTGACAGAGTTATATAAGAGTGGGAGGAGGAGGAGCGTGATAAGGAAAATGTGCATAAAATAATTGGCAAATTGTGTCAACGAAAGTGTGATGGAATTTACCTAAAATGACGGTGGAATTGTGTTTGAATACTGTGTTTGATGGTGGAATTGTGTTTGAATATGTATATATATGAAAAAAAAAATTCTTAAAAAAAAATAATATTATTTTATTAAAATAAAAATTATCATTAAAAATATATTTTCAATAATAATTTTTATCTTAATAAAAAAATTACTCTATGCAAAAATATAAGTGTGATATTAAATGCTTTGCTTGGGATAAAATGAGCATAAAATAATTGGCACAGAGCGTTAACGAAAGTGTGATGAAATTTCCTGCCAGGAGATGTGGGCAGTGTTTACGTCATCCTTGGAATTTCAATTTTAATTTTCACGTTTTCAAAGAAATTTTAAAAACATTTCTTGGCCCTATAAGATCTGTAGCTTCCTCATCCTCAGCCATGACGTTTACTACATTATAATGGGAAAATTTCTTAAACATATAATTTTAAATTAGACTAATTTCGAAAATTTCATTTATACCATTCTTAACGATGCTTTCCGTTAAAAATTAATAAACGGAAAGTATTACACTGCCAACATATCTGCCATTTTTCTTTCTTTCTCTCTCTTTTTATTTTGTTTTCCTTTTTTTCACTCTCTCTTCTTTTTCTCTTTACGAAACACACTCTCTCATTTCTATGATATTTAATGTACAAATTCATATATATTGTTAATATAAAAAATAATAACAGTAGCAAAAACTAGATCAGTTTGTGTGTGAATTTTGGGCTTCAACACCTCACCAACGCCATCAGCAGTAGCGAACATCATCATCCACAAAAACCCTCAAATATTTGGGTTTCAAAAAATAATATCTATTAATTCATGACCTAAACAATTCCACTGCAAATTTCTGTAAAAAATAAAATAAAATAGAATATTCATATTCTATAAGAATATGGTGGAATGGTGGTGGAATTTTGTGTAGTTGCCTAATAGGTTTAGTCGGTGATTAGAGTCATCCTCTATATAACCCTGTTTGTATCATTCATTTGAATATAGCACAGTTACACTTTTCTATCAATAAGTATATATGATATTAAATGCTTAGGATAAGCGGATAGCATAGAATGAGTATAAAATAATTGGCAAAGTGTGTTGACGAAAGTGTGATGGAATTTCCCAGGAGATGATAGCAGTGCTTAGGTCATCCTTTGAATTTCAATATTTATTTTCACGTTTTCAAAGAATTTATTTATCAACATTTTTTTACCATAATATCTATAGCTTCCTAAGCCTCAGCCATGACGTTTACTATATTATAATTAACATACTACCATTAATGTTTTACAGCTCATTTTTTGTTGTGCGGCAAGTTTTACTCTCATTTAAGAGTGTTTAAAAAAATTAATTAAATAAAAATTGACTGATTCAATCTAATTCAGTTTATTTAGATTGATTATTTTAATTTAATTGGACTTGGTTGAATTTAAAAATTAACTATTGGACCGGATTAGTTTCTAATGTATAAAAATTGATTAACCGAATCAAACCAATTCAGTTAATTTTTTAATAATAATAAATTATATATATACAATATAAATATGTCTTTTTAATAATATATCTTTTTTTATAATATAAAATAATAATAAAAAATGATAGATTAATAAAAAATTTTAGTCAAACTTTGAGATTTTAAATTAAAAAATTTCACAAACTTTAAAATGTTTCTTTTTAAAAAAATATCAAGCTCCAACCAGTTATCTAAACCGATCTAATTCATTTGCTAATTGGACTTTAATTAGATTTAATACAAAAATTGGTTCAAATTAGATTGAAATATATCATCTAATTACAAATTGAATTATATTGATTATTTTCTAATTTAATCGATTTCAAACCAATGAATACTCATACTATCACTAAGTAAATTAAAGTGATTAGATTTATTAATTATATTTTTGATATCTAATAATATGGTGTTATTTTATTAAAAATATTTTTAATAATTATAAAATAATGTTAATTTATTAACTATTAATATAATTAAATATTAAAAAAATTAATTTAATTTAGTAAACAAATCAGTATAATAAAATTACAACGTGTTAATGACAATGATTGCTTTTTTCTTGTTGACCTTTTGATTAAAATAATTATAGAGTAATTAATTCCAGTAGAATAGGAAATATTATCATGATGAATTGCTATAATTTGGTGTGGCTCGGTTAATTATGAGCTGGTTGTTTGTGTATGGATTGGATTGGTTATTTTTGTATTTCATTGAATTTATTTATTTTTTTTGGTTTTTTATTTAGTTATTTATTTATTTTTCTGTATCAATGCCACATTTCCATTTTGGGTGGGCATAGTCAATTTTTGCTAGCTTTGTGCCGTTTTAAAAGAATTTTTAAAAAAAAAAAAATTCTCCAACCGATTTGTATATATATTGACTTTTTTATGCTTGGAATGGTTACTTTTTCCGATAGCTTTTTATTGAGTTTCTTCTTTTGATGACGAAAAGAAGAAAAGAGTAGAATTCATTTTTTGGTGGATTTTTGTGATCTAGTCAAATTTTTATTGTCCATTAGCATTAATGTCAAGCAGTATTTGATATAGATTTTTGGAACTTCATATTGACAACCACATTCACGTTAAGTTTGATTTGATAATTTTACCATTATAATTTTTTTTATCCGTTTCTTGATGCTTTAAGAGTTAAGCATATATTATTGAGTCATATTTCATACTTTCATATATGACTCACTTTATTCGAATATAATTTTATTACTTCACTAAACTTTATTAGAACATATTCAATACTCTTTAAAAAAAATTAATTTTTTTATTTGAAAAAGTCATATGTACTTTTTATAATATTTTATAAATTTTTTATATTAAAAAGTTAAAATAGAACATAAAATTTTACTCTTTATATTTTGATAGTGAAATTTATTTTCTATTTAAATTTTTAAAACATGTATTTATTGCTCTATAATTTTTGATTTACAATTATAATTATCTTTAATTTTATATTTCTTTTTTATATTTTTATAAAGAAGGAAACTAGGAACCAAAAAAATATAAAAAATAAATAAATTAATTATTTGTGGAGAAATAAAAAATAAAGAGTTATGATAAAAAATGTAATTAGAATTGAATAAAAAATTCAAATCTTTATTTTATAAAAAATTTCAAAATATTTTTTATTTTTAGAATTATATTTTTTTTTTCATAAAAAAAAAAAAAAAGCATCATGCACTTATAATAAAAAATATTATTTTTTTAAACTAATACATTTTAAACTCGTTTGGTTTGGTGTATAAGAGGTATGAATAGGATTATATAATTAAAATCAAAGCAAACCTATTTATAGGATTTCAAAATTTATTAACCCTGGCGATGGAAAAATTCTTTGCTTAAATTCCAACTCTGTGACCATGGCGGTGAAGTAGCAATAGGAGAAAACAAACACTTACGTTAAAAAAATAAAAATAAAAATAAAAAAGAATCAAAGAGAGACTTTTTAGCTTAGAAAATTTTGTAGTTTGTGAGATGATATTGCTACTTTAAGAAATTGTAATTTATTACTCGGCAAAAGAAAATTTTATAGATTTATCATGTTTGATATGGAGTTGAATTTAATATTTTTGGATGAGCTCAAAATCTTCTACTGTGTCAATGTGTCACGCAACTTAGTGCAAACCTTACACATAAATTTTCAACGGACATACTTTCAAAGAAATTTTAGTGGGTAATATTTATGGGTTCAAATATTATGATAATTGTAACAGCCTAAATAAGTAGCTAAGTACATTTATTTTTGTTTATTTAACAACAAAGCACTAATGATGAAGCTAAGTCCAATATTTTTATTTTTATAAAAAAGCTTGACTCAATATTTAATAATCAAATTTTATAATTTAAATAAAAATAACAAAAAATTTTTACATCTTTTTCAATTATTTTTTCGGATAAAAGCAATAGGAAAAACTCAAAATTTATCTTCTTTATCATCTAAAAATTTTATTTTTCATCCAAATTCTACAATTTTAGAGTCAAAATGAAGGATTTCCCTTCCTCTTTGTAAAAATTTCATTGCATATAGAAGAAATGTTCATTTTTAGAAAATTTATTGAAGTTTTTCTCACATTCTAAATTTCAAAGTAAGAACTCAAACTTTAATTTTGTTATCTACACATTTTCAATAGGTTTTTATAGTTTGTGAGGTATTAGTATGGGTTTTCTTTGGAGAATTTGAAATCTAAAAATTTATTTTGTAAATAGGGTTTGAAAAATATGAGTTTTGAACCTTAAACAAGTATTTTTGAATTTTTATAAAAAGTTTGCATGATAAGTGTTTGATAAAAAAATTATAAAATTGACTTGACTAATTTTAGAACTTTAATTTTGGCTTTAATTTGTTGAAATCTAAATTATCTATTCATGTGGGAAGCACTAAAATGCATTATGAATTGCCTACTCAATTTTGGTACAGTGGAAGGAAAAAGAATATGGCAAAAATTGGTAGCTAAATATTTTGGGTGTTACAATAATATAATTTAACAATCAAACTCCTATTGAAAAATGTTTGGAGCGGTTTTATATATGATGCATCATGAACTTGATAGTTAATATATAATCTATGAAATATTAGTTTGAAAATTAATTTTGTTTGGTTAATAATATAATTAATTAATTAATTTTGTTTAATTTTATTTGTTAAAAAATTAATACAGTAGGACTACATACTAAACACAATAACAAACTTATATATTTAAGTACCAACAATGTACAATAATAATATATGCTAATATAATGTAAATTAATATTATACATGCTAATATAATATAATTTAATACAATACATCATAGAATACAGCCTACCAACGTGCCCTTTAAAATCTAAACTTCTCAAATAATCTCCTAAGTGTTAAAATTGAAAATTCCATGCGCCTTATTGTTCCTATTATACTTGGTTTGCTTTCTAGCTTTACTATTGAAAAGTTACTTTTTCATTACTTTTAATTTTTTAAAAGTGATTTCACTTATTTTGTTTCTTTTTTCTTGTTTCAATATGTAGTTTGTGTATTTGGTTATTCTTCCTCTACTAGTATTACGTGTCTTTTTTTTGGTAACAAGTATTGCTTGTCTTTTGACAATTAAATACAAGCATAATTAACTTATCTAGTTATTTTCCAGAACAAGAAAGTATGATTTTTTTTTATTTCTATATTTATATTAAACGGTGTTTTGTTTTTAATATTAAACTAATAAAAAATGATGTCATTTAAGATTATATTTGAAAAAACTGTTTTTAACTTTTAAAACTTAAATGCCAAATACTTGCCATTACATTGGTGTATAAATGATCAATAACTTTATTTAAATAAATTTATAATAATGAATATTTTTTTTTATTAATAAGTTTGGAGGCAAATATTGTCGTTTAAGTAAATGGGCAAAAAGGACTTGAAGACCGTGAAAAGCCGCCTACATGAAAGACATAACTAAAAGTAAATTTACAGCACAGGACAGGACAGGACAGCAGCCGAAAAACCAAGAAATAAAAGTGCTCACCGAAATGGCCCGACGAGAAGCTTCATTAGCACACTGCTCCTCCTCAGCAGCTGAAACCTCCTTGAACAGTAAACCAATAAATTCCGTCGGTCTTGCGATTTCTTTACGAACCCATTCCTCGACGGTTGAGACATCACTGCAAAGGGAAAAACCAAAAGAAATCGTGGTTAGATGCCTAGAAAGACAATAAATATGCATGAAAAAGACGAGAACTGACCAATACCACTGGCTAATCTTTATAATTCAAAAATTAAATCAATTTGGAAGTCATTATTTTATCTTACACGGTTTTTGTTTTTTTTTTTTTTTTTCAGTTTGACTCTGTACATTGATTATAAATGGGCCAATAAGCCAACTATAACTTTGAAAAATTAATTTAATTCAAAAATTAAATAATTTAGAAGTTATTATTGAAGGAGTTTTTTTCTATATTGAAAGCTTGAGGCCGCTGATCAAAGTACAGTCCAAATAAAATCTGAACTTTATTTAGCCGAATGGAAGAGTCCAAACTCAATCATTATTGCCCATAGTCGGCTGAAAAAGAAAAAGAAATAATGAATATTTAAATGCCATATGTCAAGAGACTAAGAGAATAAAGTTATCAGCTTTTCATCTCGGCCATTACTTCTGGATAAAATCAAACGAAATTGTTGAAACGGTTATTTTTAATCCGGTTTAATTTGTAGAAGATAAAAAATTTATTTCGGTTTAAAAATTATCTAAATGATTTAGTCTATAATTTAAATAATTTTTAAATGGAATCAATTTAAACTGCTATTAATATATAATATTTTATTATTATTAATAATATATATTACTAATATATATTTTTTATTATTAATAAGTAATTTTAAATTTTAATATATTTTTTTATTTAATTATTTTTAATTTAAATTGTAATATTTTTAATTTAAATTATATTTTATAATATTAAAATTAAATAATAAATTATTAATTTATATTTTAATCTTGTATATTAAATTTATACTATAAAATTAAATGTCACAGCTTAACTAAGCTGTTCGTTTTATTTGAGCGGTTCTATCATGTTTAATTTGATTTATTATTAAACTAAACTTCAACTTTTATAAAAAAATCACTCCAAGGTAAAGAAGGCCCAATTCTTACACGTTTCCCAAAGAAAATTATTTGATTTTCTCTCAATTCTCTCCTCTCTTTTTTAAGAGCTAAAACGAAGATAAATGCAGATTCATACAAAATCTGAAATAATAAAAATGAAGAAATTTATTTTCTTCTTCTTCTTCTCTTCTGTATAATAATCCATACATACATTCTGTCAGTAGCAGTAGCTAAAACTATTGACCCAAAAAAAAAAACAATAATATTAATAACAATAGCGAAAACTAGATCAGTTTATGTGTGATTTGGGTTTCAACACCTCATCGCCACCATCAGCAGTAGCGAGCATGATCCACAAAAACCCTCAAATATTTGGGTTTCAACGAATAATTTCTATTAATTGACCCGAACAAAAACTCTTAAACACCTCCCACTGCAAAAATTCTGTAAAAAAAATAGAATATTCATAATCTATAAGAATTATCACCGCTGTCGTGAACAACAAACCCAACAACCATTAAATCTTCATCAACTTCTTCATCGTCTCCACAGTTATAGACCGATCCAACAAGCATAAGCTGATCTTCCAAGTAACTTTGCAACAAACCCACATCTTCCTCCTCCATCGCCGAACCAGTGCGAAATGGAAGGTGAAACCCGATCTGGATTTGATTTGCTGCGGAGAGGAAGTGGTATTTGTGTATTTTGTAGTGTGGGCTGCAAAAAAGAAGAAAAGGAAGAAGTAGATGATTTGTGTATTTCGTGGGCTGTGAGGAAGAAGAAGCCGTAGGTGAGAAAAGAACAAAAAGAGGGAAAGTAGATTTCCCAAAGCAAAGCAGTTTTTCCTCCATTTTATAAAAAATAAAATAAAATTGTTAAAGTAAAAAAGCATTTTAGGAGGAAACAATTTTAGAGGGATGTTAATTGTTAAAAAATATTTTTAAATTGTCAAAATTTTAAAAAGTCTATTAATTAGGATAAAAATTAAAAAGTGTCAGTGAATTTTTTTATTATAATTAACATTTCCGGATCATTTTTTACTGTGTGGTATGTTATATTAACACTGAGTAAATTTAATAATTTTTAAGTAATTAAATTTATTAATTATATTTTCAATATGTGTAGTATTATTTTATTAAATTTATTTTTTATAATTGTAAAATACTATTAATTTATTAACTATTATTAATATATTATTATATCATTAAATATTAATAAATTTAGTACATGATAAATCAGTATAATAAAACTACAATGTTTTAATGATAACGATTGCTTTTTCCTTATTGGTCTTTTTGATTCAGATAATTTTTAGAGTAATTCCAGTAGATTAGGAAATATTCTTTTTAAAAAAAAATAATAATAATAATATATTCCTTTTTGTTTGTTGAAAACCATTGTTATAATTGGTGTGGCGCTGTTAATTATGAGTTGGATGTTTGTATATGGATTGGAATGGTTCTTTTCCTATGGCTTTTATTGAATTTCTTCTTTTTTAGGATTTCTTTTTTTTCTTTTTTTCTTTTTTTGTATCAGTGCCACAGTTCCATGTTGAGTGTGCAAATAGTCAATTTTTTACTACTTTTGTGACGTTTCCAAAGATTTTTTTTTAACTTTCTCGAATCTATAGCTTCCTCAGCGCAACCATGACGTTTAAAATCTACAACGTATGTGTTTTTTTTTTTTTTTTTTTNTTTTGGGGATAAATTTTTGTTTTGGTATTGAATAAAGCCGTTTTATATAATTGTGTCTCTATTATTACGATTAATGAGTCGGTTGTTTTTGTTTGTGTATGTATATTGACTTTTTTATGCTTGTTATGGTTACTTTTTCATATAGCTTTTATTGAATATCTTGTTTTGATGACTAAAAGAGAAGAAGAAAATTCATTTTTTTGATTTTGGTGTCCTACACAAATTTTTAGCGTCCATTAAAAGCATTAATTTGTAGAGGCAAGTATCACCGTTAAGTAAATGGGCAAAAACGGCTTAGCATTGCATTTCCATACATACATGCATACATATTTATATATATTTATATATGTAAATCTCAGATTTATTGACATAAGTAATTACTGTAGTATATATTACATTATCTAGCTAATAGACACTATTTTACATCATAATTCATGTTCCATAGTTGTTTCACATTGCTGCCAAATCCCTGCCACACTTCCAAATCTGCACTATATATTACATTGTAAGAGAGACAAACAAGTGACACTTTTCCTTTCACACAAACAAGCAAGTTGAGCACTCAATATGCATGTGCAATCATCAGAAAATCTGTTGTGATTGGATTAAGAGAAAGCATACTCAAAGTTGAGAATGGAGTGGAAGTGAGGATTTTGGCAGTTGATCTGCAACCAAAATGTAGAACAGCCCCATGACTCCTGTGTGTGATATTGTGCTGTTGTAAATAGATTCCAGAATCAGAGCCTCCCCATCATAGATCTTGACAGAGCCAGGTTGAGGATAACAAGTAGTCATTCCAACTATGTAACCAGCCTCGTTTGCTACTTCGTTCCCATTCCCATAAATTGGCAGCGACGAACATATTTTTCGTCCATCCTAGGATGACAAATCATTGGAGAGAATAAGTTCCATGAAAATTTCTGACAGGATTTAGATAAATGTTTGTAGAAAGAAACTTACTAGTCTGTACAGTGTGGAACCCAATCCTCCAGAATGCTGATGAGCAACAGCATAGACAACATATCCCCCAGAAGAGACACTGAGAGTTGTCCTTTTGGTATCAATGCAGGCATCACTAGTCCTACCACTGGGACTGCAAGATTTTTTTACTTGATACTCGACCTGTACAAAAGAAAATCATTGGATCATTCACAATGAAGATCAAATTGGCAAAAACTGTAAACAAGTTCTAACTTGATTCCATTTCTTCGATTTATTGAAACTTGAGAAACTCAAAAGTTCTCTTAATTTATGAAGCACTTTTGGCATGTTGTATCAGTGGAGATCCTTGTAATCTAAAACTAGTTTTCTGCAGGCAAAAAGCATAATTGGTTTTAAGCAAGTGTTCATAAAGAGAGATTTTCCAAAAACAAAGAGTTCAGCCACACAGATGAAGCAGACTATATTATGTATGAAAGCAAACATATATATATGTGTGTGTGTGTGTGTGTGTGTGTGTGTGTGTGTGTGTTTGGGTCTACATGCATGTATACATATACATTAATAGGAATAACCCAATATATCAAAAATTAACGCACTGAAAACTACTAAAAGTTTCTCTGATGCAGAACTTCATAACAAGAAGCAGCACAACCATGAACTGATATGAGACAAGGAAAAGAGCCACTGAAAGTGAATTTATTCAATACGCTTTGGAAAAAAAATTAGAATCTATTGAAGTTCTGGCAGCACAACAATTCTCTGTTTTCCCCATTTTGTTTAGTACTCCACCAGAATATTGGTATTTAGCATCTTCAAATGTAATAACAAATATCACGGACTGGAATTCTATGAAGCATCCAAGCTCTATTTTCAAACTAATGAATATATCCTACATAATATAAAACTTTTAAAAACTTGTCCATAGAAATGAATTGCTTCAAAAAGAACTAAGGAAAAAGTAAGAGGATAAACATCAATTCCAACAACAGCAATTTTAACATATTCTTACCTTGCAATCATGCTCAGCAGACTGCACAGTTGAATCCGTCAAAGCCTTCAATCTATCAGTGACATCGAAAATATAGACCTTAACAGGAACTACGGAATCAGACCAATCAACCCACTTCACAGTATATCTCAGGTAGAGACCTCTCTTAGCACCTTGGAAGCCTTGTCTCGTCCTGCATCTTGTGTTATCATAGCAACAATAAAGACCTCCTTTGTACTCTGGACTCAAAGGCTTGCCATTTTCGTCCTTTGAAACATTATAAAAATCACATCTGCATTCAGTGCATCCCAACTTATCTTCAACACCGCGAGTATCAATGGCGTGAACATTGAGCAACCATTTCTCCTCGTAACCATAAGGGATTTCTGCAGCATTGCCAACTTCAATACCAAAAGGATCAGGAACATGTGTGGTTGTTTTCCGTGTTTCAGATCCAAGTCCATAATACTGTCCAAGAACATTTCTCTGGCATATTCCACTGTTTCTTACATTAACAACATCTGAGTTGTTGTTTGTATAATATCTCGCAACAACCCAATGGTGAAGATAAGTTTCGTAAAGAGGGACAGGGCTTCCTGCTTCATCAACTACTTCAGCATCAAAACTTTTGAGAGCAATATGACCTCTTGGGAAATCAATGTCGTAGTAATATTTGTTTGCCACTGATCCAGGTTCCAACTCAAACTTTGGGGATAAGAAAACTGCAGATTTCGTCTTGATTGTGCTTTTCAGCAAAGAACATGAACATGGTCTGGTTAACCCTAACACTAGTATCACTAAGCAAACCAGCCAAATTCGAGAAAACTCTAGCATTTTCATCCTGCCAGTACATAAAACTCATCTGGTTAAAACTAAAATTCTCCAATAAACAAAAGACTACAACTTTGCCTGTGAGCATAAAGTTATCATTTTAGTGTTAGAAAGTTGATCCAACCATGTATTGTGGATACTAAACCACAGCCTAGTACATCCTATCTTAGAATAATTGTTCTCGTAAATTCGAATTTATAAAGGGTAAACTTGAAATTATATTATATTATTATTGTTCTTGTAAATTTAAATTTGTAAAATATAGACTTGAAATTATATTATATGAAATTAACACCCCCTTCACATGTGGGCTAGAAGTTGGGGAGAAAGACAAAATCTAAAACTGGCACGTCCTAAAAAAAGGGTCCAAACATGTGAAATAATAATTAATTTTTGAAAAATAACAATAATCTGTATTGAACAAGTACCTGCAGGATCTGATATACACTTTAACACACTAGATAGACAGCAGAGGTTCGATAACATGTTGATTAATCATTCATGCTAACACATTATATAGATTCTATATAACAGTGGATTAGAAATTTTGTTAGACAGTAGAATCTGAAAGAAATATTGTTGTTACTGTTTATTCTTTCTTAGTTGAATTAAATTTTCATACTCAAAAGTGATATTTGTTTAAAGATCATAATAAACAGATAAGTAGGAAAGTGAAGAAAATATACAGAAAATCTACCCCAAAACCGCCAATCACCATAAGAGAGCACAACCAATCATTATCAATAAAGAACAACAGGGATTCATATCATAAATATCTTGTAAAATACGAAAATTGCCTTTTCGCAATAATAAAAGCATTCAAAAATAACATGTGAAAGCCCATAAGGAAATAATTCTCTCTACCAAAAAAAAAAAAAAATCCAGATGAGAGAAAAATTCAGTGAATTGAATGGAATGGACCTACCGAAATAGATGATAATCTGCCACACAGCCACAGCAAAAACTGTGTTTGATGGTGGAATCATGTGTGTGTGTGTGTGTATGTATATGTGTGCATATATATACAAGTATAGGCGGGGCTTGAGAGAGTTATACAATAGCATTTCCAATTGTTTTTTTGTATTGGAATCCATATGTCAAAATAAATATAAAAAAAAATTTCTTTTATTTTTTTGGTAAGAAAATATAAATTTTTTTATTTATGTGGTGTAATATATATTTAATAAATAATATTTATTTAAAAATTATTTCTAATAATTATATTAAAAATTAATTAAAATTAATAAATCTGTCTAATAAATTTTTTAAAAATAAATATTTTTTATTTTTTTTATACCAAAATCAATTTAACAAATTATTTAAACAGAATTATTAAAAAAATTAAATTATTCTGTCTATGTCAATTAAAAAATTATTGGAAATGCCGTAGGAGCAGGAAAGTGTGTTAATGAAAGCGTGGTGAATTTCCCGAGAGATGAGGGAAGTGCTTACGTCATCCTTAGAATTTCAGCTTTAGTGTATATGATTGAATACTACCATTAATGTTTTACAGCTCATTTTTTATTTTTTTAATAAAGATGAGCACAAAAAATTACAAATCAAATAAGGTCTAAAGCCTCAGACAAGAAGGTTAAGATCACAAAATCAGTTGGGATTAACTCCAAATTGGAGTAATCAAACAGAAAATTACATCTCAGTTTTTGTTGTGTGGCATGTTCAATTATTTTAATAAGTAAGAGAAAAAAATGTAAATCAGATTTTTTTTAATTTAAA
>QANX01004660.1:0-11377 GCA_003254975.1 Ochetophila trinervis
ATTTAAAAAATTTAATTTAAACTAAACTAAATATAATCCAGTTGAAATTAACTTTCAGATGTCCCATCTTAGTTCCATAAATAATATTATTTTTAATGAAAATTCATAAATCAAAGAATTCAAGAAGGCAAAACGTCCTTTTACAGAGGGTGGACCAAACCTTATAATTAAGGGAAATATTCTCCATAGCTAACAAAAAGAGGTTTTTTTTTTTTTTGGATTGTGAGCATGTCAATTTTCCTCTAACATTATCAAAAATTGCCATATTTGCTTTAGTAATTTAAAATGCACATAAAATTTTCCCCAAAACTATCAATCTTTATTTACCAAAAAAAAAAACTATCAATCTTTCAATTTCAGTGACATAGACTGATCAGTCTATCCCCCGTTTGACATTTTGCATATTTTATTATTCTCAGTTCAACTACCCAATATTTTAGCAAAATGTTAGGTGCACAGAAAAATATATTTAATTATTATTATTATTTTTCCAGATAAACCTCATCTTGATCAGTCTATATCACCCTTCACCAGTTATATAACTAATTATTTATTTATTTTCTGTATCTCTTGCTTTTAGTTGGCACCGTTAGTCTAAGTGGTTATCAAATATTTATGTGATATATATCTAATCCAATAATTAATTAAATAAAAATAACATAATAAGTGGGAATAGATTATAATCCTGACCGCGAGATGAAGATCCAATGGTTCAGAATTTGGTCTTCTTTCTATTTTCTAAACCCATGAAAGGGCAACTGAAACTTTTAGTTTACTAAAATACCCTTAAATCAGTGAGATAATTACTTTTGAGGACGCAGTCCATTTCCTCTTTGGGCAAGCAAAAACAAACACACTGGATTTTAGAAAACGTAAAGACGCTACGAGACAAAAAAGCACGTACTTAAATCACATCGTTGTCTTTCAAAAAAGAAAAGAAAAGAAAAATTCACATCGTTAAGCGTTATTAACAAGATCAAAACGACAACAGATTATGGTTATGGGTTAAAACCCTTTTCCCACGCGCCGCTAATCACGTGGAGGTAAGGCTGAGCCTGGCTCTCTAATCTCTATTACCGAACGGTTACGACACGCGCTTTGATTAGACCTTGGAATTTTCGTTTTCTCGTTTGGGGAAAAGAAAGAGAATGTTACTAATGCACGTGATAAACACGTGAAGGGGAAAAAAAAAAAGATCTTGCCGAAAATAAGTGAATCGAGAAGGAAATATTTGTGTGCGCGAACGTCCACATGGTCTTTCCGAATATAGCTGGTTATAAATATACACGTAGATTAAGGAAATAAATACAGGGGATTGGGGAAACTCACTACTATGTTTCTTTAGCAACAAAAAAAAATAAAAGGAAACACTAATCTATTTTTTTGTTAGTAAAAAAATAACAATAGCAAAATGTTTTTGGACCATTTTAATCTAATTAAGCATTTTCTAAGGATAAATTTGATGAAATTAATTGTGCATATCCTATTTAACTTTATTTAAAAAACAATTTCATTATGTATGACTAATCTGGCCAAGTTCATTAAAAAAAATTGCATAACTAGATTAAAGTGATACAGAACTAATAGTTTAGTGGACAATATAAAAAAAATTATAGTTTGGAGGTAAAATGAGAAATATGTCGTAGTTTGGGGTAAAATGATATAAACAAATATTTATATTACTTTTATATGATAATATCGTATTCTAAAGCAAAATTATTAATTAGTTTAGAAGTTTTTGGACTGCTAGTAGATAATGATACTAATTTTGCATAGTAATCAATTTGGTTCGTTACAAGGATTTTTATCTCAATTTAAATAAAATACAAAAGTATAATCTTGACATTCAAGAAAACAAATTAGTGAAACATAATTAACATATATATAAAAGATTTTTCATAATCTTTTGATTAATTAATTTTTTTTAATCTTTTTATAACAATCCAGATTATATTTGGTAAAATATTTATTTATTTTTCTAATTTTTTTTTTATAATACGAAGAAACAAAGTATTAATTTTAGCATTGAATTGACAGTAATAAAGTGGTCATTACCAGTAGGGAAACAAAATCCAAATTAGAAAAATGAGAAAATTGATTAGAGATCTTATCTCTTTAACAGAAAATAAAACAAATCTTTTTCGAGTCTGCGTAAGCACACGCAAAGGAAACCCCCCTAATAAGATTATTACGCGCGCGATTGGTTCGAGGACCAGTAGAGCTATATTTGTTTTTTTTTTTGTTATAATTATTCTTTATTTTGTTTGGGAAAAAAATAAACGCTGTTGTTATACTGATAGCGAGCGAGAGAGACCTCTTCTTCCTGCTTTTGCCGTACTTTTTTCAANAAAGGAAACCCCCTAATAAGATTATTACGCGCGCGATTGGTTCGAGGACCAGTAGAGCTATATTTGTTTTTTTTTTGTTATAATTATTCTTTATTTTGTTTGGGAAAAAAATAAACGCTGTTGTTATACTGATAGCGAGCGAGAGAGACCTCTTCTTCCTGCTTTTGCCGTACTTTTTTCAAATTTGTTTTCATTTCTTCGATTTCTCTCACATTTTTCTTTCTTCTGGATTTCTCTTTCTCTCTCTCTCTGCACGATGAAGAAGAAGAAGAGAGATAATAGCAACGTCATCGCCGGAATATTCCTCGGCGCTACTTTCATTGGCCGGCAACGGCGTTTCCAGAGCCACGTGTTGCCGCTGATATCGGCTTTCTTCGGTTTTCTTCTCCTTCTTTTTTCATTTTCTCTGCTTGTTCCTTCTCCAATACTCCATAGTCAGAATCATCACCTCTCGCTTCTTCACCAGCCTCGCCACCATCACCATCACTCTTCAGTACGTACAAAGCTCTTTTCTCTCTCTCTCTCTCTCTCTTTTGTTTCTCATTCCTTGTCTCTGTATCTGATTTTTACTGTTTGTTTCGTTGGTTTCGCTGTTTTTGAGTTCAGCATGACGATGTTGCAGTGGAGCTCCAATCGAATTCGGATCCGGTTTTTCGTGTTCCGGTTTGAAAAATCTTCGTTTTTTTCTATACGAGTTTTGGATCGTGGTTGATGTTTTCGGTTGTGATTTTTGCTGGTTTTTGATTATCAATGGTTTTTTTTTTTTTGGTAGGATGGTGGAGGGAGTTTTGGTCGTAATTTATGGAGCACGACTCAATCGGAATTGTACTGTGGTTGCAGTAATGCCAGCCGTAAATTTGCAAGTAAAGTATATCGCATTCTTCATTGCATTGCTGAAAAATGAATGTTCGACAGCGTTTGATAAGGGGGGAAAAGGAAAAACAATAAAAAATAAAAGAAGAAGAAGAAAATTCTGATTTAAATTTTGAATATTGAAACTGCGACTTTTTGATTCTCTTTGTACTAATTTTGGAATTTGTTATTTGGATTTTTAACTCGTAGTTCGTTTGTCTGTTCGTGTTGTACTGATATTCTGATTCCGTTCCATTATTCCGCTTATTTAGTACTTTTCAGTGATAAAAAGGAACAAAAGCTATTCCTTACAGTATCTTGTTTGTTTTGTACGAGTTGTAAATTATTTGGTTATTGAATTTGATATGAGATCGTTTGGGTATTTCACAGGTGCTGAAGTGAAAACGCGTGCCAGTCGTTACCTTTTGATTGCTACTAGTGGTGGCCTAAATCAACAAAGAACAGGGGTAGGCTTCCTCACCAGAGCAACTTCGTTTAACTTCTGACTTGGTTCTGTTAATTGAAAGCTTAAATTAGTTTGAACGCAATTTTTGTTTATACTTGAAGGTTTAATATAAGTGTTTGAGATATGAAATGTTATATATGAAATTTAAGTCTATTATCGAGGAAGATACGTTTTTGGCATCCCCTTTCTGTTTTTATTATTTTTAAATACGGATTGTGGCCTTGCAGCTAAATATTTAGTTTGTGTTTGACTCATGATTATGATCAGAAATTCAGAAAAAGGTTGCAACTGTGAATCATCATTCTTAAAGTCCTCTGGTTGTAGTTCACAGATGTAACTATATGAAGGACGTTTTACCTAAGGAGATATATAATATATATATGTATGTATGTATGTCTGTATATTAATATGTGTCTGATCACTAGTTTATATAGTTGTATCATGTGAATTTTCGGTACTCTTCATTTATGGCTATTCTATTGCAATAGTTAGAATATTTTTCTCTTTCATCCACAATGAAAGTTTCTATTCAAATATTTAAATTATTTGGAGAAAATCCCTTCTAGATTTGAAAACTGGGATTTGTTCTCAAAGGCTGATGTTTATTGATTTTGGCACTTATTATTGACAAATGAGCTAAGTTTGTTCATGGTAATGTATTAACTTATATGATGTGGTTTCTAATTAATTGATGCAGCACAGCTCAGATTTGTAATTGTAATATATAATATGTAGCTGTCTCTTGTTTCTTCATTAATTGATGCTTGCACGCACTTAAATTTTTTACCGAAATTCCCCCCTCCTAAAAACAATGGAAAGAAAAAAGGGGAAGTTTTCTATAATACATATGTGCATTCTCGGTTGTAATTCATTCTCAGTTGTAATTCTAATTGAAACCAACACATAGGAGAGAGTTATGTTTTGGCCTTGATGAATGATCACAAAGACGCTTAACCTGTAACAACAACATGATATGATGTTATTATAAATATTATTTTCTGATGCTTCATGTACTTATTATCGTTGCAGATTACAGATGCTGTGGTTGCGGCTTATATTTTGAATGCTACTCTTGTTGTTCCCAAGTTGGACCAGAAATCTTTTTGGAAGGATACTAGGTCTGTTGTTGCATATCATGATTAACTTACAACTCTTATTTCTAATTCCAAGATACAAGTGAATGTTGTGTATTTAAAATGTGATTTGTACTGTTTGGTTTTGGGTACAGTAATTTTGCTGAAATCTTTGATGTGGACCATTTTATATCATTCCTCGCCAAAGATGTTGAAATCATTAAACAGCTTCCGGACAAAGGAGGAAAAGCTTTGACTCCACGTAATATGCGCGTTCCAAGGAAGTGCACTCCAAAATGCTACCAGAATCGTGTTTTACCTGTTCTTATCAAAAAGCATGTAAGTGATCATTTCAGCAAAAGTTGAGCATGTGCGAGTGGTATTCACAAAAGTAATAAAATCCTCCTTCATTGAACTCTGTTTATGATATATATATATATATATATATATTTATATGTGTGTGTTTATATATACATATATGTTGTTTCTTACAGTATATGTGAACTTATAACATTTCCAGCATTAAATTTAGGTTTTCCTTTCTTCCTGTTCAGGTGGTTCAGCTCTCTAAGTTTGATTACAGGCTTTCAAATAAACTGGATAAAGATTTACAAAAGTTGAGATGCAGGGTTAACTATCATGCTTTGAAATTTACTGATTCCATTCTTGAAATGGGGAAAAAGTTAGTTGAAAGGATGAGGATGAGAAGCAAGCATTTTATTGCCCTCCATTTAAGGTATAGAACGATTAATTTTTTATCATTCTTGCAATGATTGTTCATTTTTGTGATGAAAGCATCATATCAGTTACCTTTTTTAAAATAGTGCGTTCTGTATTTTATCTGAACCAAAAGCTATATGATACATTATACATGACGGGTAAAAAAAGTCTCCGGTGATGCCTTAACATTCTGAAAACATAGATTGCATAATTTATTAGCATTTTAGAGATTTATTATTTTATTATTTTTCTTGCAACTTGTAGTTTTTGAAAATTTTCTGAGTGCGATGGCATAAGTTTGTTGATAGATACTGGATTGGCCTATTACAGATTTGAACCTGATATGCTTGCATTCTCTGGATGTGATTATGGTGGTGGAGAAAAAGAAAGGCAAGAACTTGGCGCAATTCGGTTGAGATGGAAAAGTTTACATGTGAGGCTTCACTGGTATCTTGTAATATTTCAATCAACTATGTTAGCGTAGTGCCTATGCAATATGATTTAGATCTCTGTTTTGGGGTATGCAGACAAGTAACCCCGACAAAGTACGAAGAAATGGTAGATGCCCACTCACTCCACAGGAAGTTGGCCTTATGCTTAGAGCGTTGGGTTTTGGGAGTGATGTTCACTTGTATGTGGCATCAGGCGAAGTATACGGAGGTGAAGAGACATTGGCACCACTCAAAGAACTCTTCCCAAACTTCCATTCTAAAGATACTTTAGCAAGTAAAGAGGAGTTGGCACCATTCTCATCTTTCTCTTCTCGCATGGCCGCGCTAGACTTCATGGTTTCTGATGAAAGTGATGTTTTTGTCACCAACAACAATGGCAATATGGCTAGAATGTTAGCTGGACGAAGGTATCAATCCTCTAGTGATAGTTCTTTTCAAGTTCGTATTTATTTGGTTGAGCAATATGAAAAAGATTTAGTACAGCAGTATAGTCAGTCTCTATCAAGTGCTACATGTCTTCTTTCTAATAGAGGCAGTATTCGGTTTGAGCAAAATGTAGATAGTAGAAATTATTAAGCCTTCACCATTTAATTTATTTTAATTTTTTAAAAAGGACATCTCAAAACTGAATTTTCTGCTAAGGATCAGTCTTAGTTATATAGTTTTTTGCAAAATATTTCTTACTCTTGCAATTTCAATATGACCTGCGATACTCTTATATGAAATCTGACCATTTGTAAATATGAAATTTTTTTGCAGGAGATACTTTGGACACAAACCGACAATCCGTCCAAATGCTAAAAAACTATACAAGTTGTTCATGAATAGAAATAACATGACATGGGAAGAATTTGCCTCTTCCATTCGTACTAATCAGATTGGATTCATGGGAGCTCCAAATGAGATCAAGCCAGGCAGGGGTGAGTTTCATGAAAATCCATCATCCTGCATATGTGAATCGTCTGCTGCAAAGGCTAAGGAAATTCCAAGTCCTGAAAACCAGAATCATAACAGCCATAAGATAGACAAAGATGATAACACAGATAAAGATACCGCTGATACAACAGATGGACAAATATCTGATGATGAACAAGATTGGTCTGAGATGGATTACATGGACAATGGAAGTAGGCTTCAAGGGAAAGGACAACCTAATGCAACAGATTCAGATTCTGGTTTCGTATTTAAATCTGAACAACCGGAATTGGACGAGTTGTTTTCAGACTGAAAAAGGGAATCATTTTTCACCTATTGACAAGTAATATGCCCTCTCTAACCAGATTCTTTGGGTCTAATAATCTCTCCATTTGCCAGCTTGCTTCTGATTAAGAATCTTGCATTCCTTTTGCTGTAGTAGCACTGGCACTGATAAAAGCACTTTCACTTTGTGTATATATATATATATATGTATATATATGAATCCCTTGGGCGTTGAGCAGTGAAATTTTACTAGACAACTGCATGCCTTGAAATGGGAGCTCCCACAGATCAGGTATTGAAGATTATTGTACAGTATAAACCCAGCATGTGGTGGAGCTGTGGGGGAAAAAAAAAGTCCTTTTTTATTTTTTTTACTACTTTTCCATTTATGATTCTTGCCGTAAGGCAGGAATGTTCAAGGGTAAGAGGGAAAAAAAGAGTTGGAATTGTTTAGAAATTTAGAACTAGAAGCTTTTATGTTTGTCTTTGTTTTCCTTCATAAATATTTTATTTTGTTTCCTTAATTTTCTCCGGTGCATAATTTTGTGTAGGGACGCGTGAAAGGATTTGAAATTGATTGATGCTAATAAGAGTATTTTTATTTTTATTTTTCATATTGAGGCTGGACTATGACGAATTGAGCAGGATGATTAAATAAATGTTTTCATTGCTTCATTGGTTAAATATAACTTTTTTTTTTTTTTTGAAATGGTTAAATAGAACTTTATGCATATATTCTTTGTGGTTTTTGATAGGTTTGAATATTATGTCTCCAATAGTTTTATAGATTGCTTTAAATAAAAAGTTTTAAAAAAAGTTCTTCATTGATTATGTATATTAAGTTTTTCAGAATAAATTAGTTATTATCAAAGAGATTATTTAGTTTCAGAATATCTTTTTGATAACATGATTCAGCAATATTATCATTAAAATAATTTATTTTTTTTCTAAATAAAAAAATATAGACTTGCCCAGTTGCTCTTTTCTAGCTCTGACGACTCGTACGAGGAAGAATACATCTCATAAATTATACATTGTCATTTACTACAGCAATCCATATAACTACTAATAAATTTCAGATGCGAAACTAGTCTGAATATGGATCATATTGAACTATTTTAGATTTATTAAATTTTATTATTCTCAAATTCAAAATGTTTTATATTAGATTTTTAATTTACGGTTTATTTCAAATTAGTTCAACCCCAAATTGATTTTTAAATTAATTAACAAAAAAATTTTAAATTTTAAAAATTGACTCGTTTACTCACTCAGGGTTCGTTTGTTAAGGCATTCAATTTTTTTTTGATTTTTGATTTTTAGTTTTTGATTATGGTTTATGATTTTTAGTTTATAGTTTTTGTTTATGGTTTTTGATTTATATTTTTGCTAGAAGGAAAAAAAAGAAAAATAACAACAATTTTTTGATTTTTTTTATGCAAAAAAATTATTTTTGATAATCATTTTTATTTTTATTATTTTTATTTTTTTAAAACTTTACAAAAAAATTTAAACAAATTCATATTTGATTATTGTCGATTCAAGATTTTCTTCCCGACCGTAGTGTCCTAGGTTTCGGCCCGGACCATGCTGTTCTGATCCTGGGTTCCAGTCCGAATCAGACAATCTGGGCGGTCTCGGGTACTGCTCTCGATCGGGCTATCTCGGGTTCTGGCTTGGGCCGGGCAATCCAAGGTGTCCCGGGTTCTTGCTCGGACTGGGTTGTCCCGGGTTCCAGCCCAGACCTGGCAGTCCTGGGTTTCGGCCCAAACCGGGCAATCTTGGGTTTCGGCCCCGACCGGACAGTCTCAGGTTTCTGTCCCGACCAGGCAGTCCCGGATTTTGGCCCCAACTAAGCTATCTCGAATTCTGGCCGGGACCGAGCTGTCCTGGGTCCCGAGTTCTGGCCTGGATCAGGGGGTCCCAAGTTTCGACCGGGACCGAGCAGTCCTAGGTTCCAGCTCTGACCGGGCGGTCTCGAGTTACGGTTCAGACTGGGCTATCCCAGGTTCTAGCCCATATTAGGTAGTCCTGGGTCTCGGGTTCTAGCCTCGACCGGGCGGTCTCAGGTTCCAGCTCTGATCAGGTGGTCCCGGGTTCTGGCCCTGACCGGGTTGTCTAGGGTTCCAGCTCGGATTGTGACCAAAAACAGGCGATCCCGGATTGCGGCTCGGACCGGGCTGTCCCGTGTTCCGGCATGGACTGGGTTATCTCGGGTTGCGGCCTGGACCGGTCAGTCCCAAGTTCAGGCCCCGATCGGACGGTCTTGGGTTCCAGCCTTGTTCGAGCAATTCGTTGTCTCGACTATAAATGGATGGTGTTAGTATGAGCAGTTTCAGATTCAAGTATTGTTCAAGTTGTCTTGTATCTTAGCATTATTAAGGACAAAAAAAAATGAAAATTGAAAATAAAAATGACTTATTAAAGTTTTTTTTTAAAGAAAAGTAAAAATGATTTTTAGATTTTACAAAATGAAAATGGTTATCAAACATATTTTTTATTTTTGTTTTTCAAAAAAATAAATGAAAATGGTTATCAAACGCATTTTTATTTTTGGTTTAAAAAAATTCAAAAATAAAAATTAAAAACCATAAATGAATGGGTTATCAAATAATACTTTAATTATCAATTTTTAAACTTTTTGTTTGTCATTTGTAAAAGAAACTAACATGAAATAAATTGTAACTGTAGGCTAGATGTGGAATGTGTGAAATTTGAGAGTTCAATGCGCATTTTGACCAAAATATAGAGTATTAAAATGAAATTAACTTTAAAATTTAATCAAATTTGATTGGATAAAACTTCAAATAGTCTAATACAGTCCAATTTAGTATTGTATTCGAAACTAAAATAAAAATAGTACTAAAGATACTAACTAATCGGCTAAAAAGTTTATCAAGTGTTTAGTGTTATTATATTATTTAGTTACAATTATTTTTTAAAGGCTCCGCTTATCCATATTCATAATATATTAAAATTTAACCAATAAAATAAAAACATTTTGGTACTAAATTAATCTATGATTGACATGTGTCAACATTTGATTGATTTATGTTTAATTACTTTTATCATTTAAAAGTTTATTTATCCATAATTATGATTTTACTAAAATTAAAGGTGTAAAAATGGGTGGGTTGCACGAGCACATTACGTTAAAATTAAGCACAGCACGTGCACGACACATTATAAACTTTGTCATGTTCAGAACGAATCACGTAATGGACCGTGTTTGACACGACACGAAACTATAATGGGCCAGGCATGGCACAGATACGTGATAGGCTAGACACAACATATGCACGTGACAGACCAAGTATGACGCATGCACAACACAAGAACATAACAAGCCACACAGACATACATACTAACAATTTAGGCAAAATACAAACTTAGAACAATCCAATCAATAATAAATAATTTATCATATAAAAATCTATTGTATAAATATTTGTTTTACAATAATAGACTATGTAAAATTACTCTATTAAAATTTAGAGTTCAAAATTGAAATGATGTCTTAGTTGATTATTTCTCAAAATTTAAATTTAAATTTGAATATTGATTTGTAATAAAATATATAAAATAAAACTATTAATATATTTTTTAATTTTTTAGTTGTAAATAGTTATTGTGTTATTTAGCAATTAAAAAATAAAATGTATTATTTAATTTATTTTTAATAATTTTTATTCAGCTATATAACTTATCTTATAAAAAAATGTGCAAATATAATTGGTATTGGCACGGGCATGGCCGATGTTTGACACAAGCACAGCATGTGCCTAGCATGAATACGACACGAGCACATAAGTGCTTGGAATACGTATGACACGGTACGAAAATTAAATGGACTAATACAAACACGACACGCAAAATAAATGAGCTGTCACTACACAACACGAGGAAAAACGGACTGGCTTTTAAATGGACCAGGCCCGCATGACATGACCCACTTTACACCTCTGATTAAAATGTTAACCAAAAAAATATAAGAACATATCCAATAGACTCTTTAAAGCTTTATATCATAGCTACATCTCTATTTTATAGCTACAATTACTCTTTAAATTATAAAAAATTAAAGTAAAAAATTGAGCTTAATGTTAAGAGTCAAACTCATTTTCTATATGAAACTTCATTTATTACTCTACAATTTTCTATACATATTTATAATTAAATATATTAATTATAATTTTATATTTCAATTTTTTTAATATTACTTTGGTGCAGAAATAATAAAAAATAAAGAAAAATATGAATCATAAT
>QANX01004660.1:11772-52163 GCA_003254975.1 Ochetophila trinervis
AAAAAAAAAAAAAAAAAAAAA
This sequence comes from Ochetophila trinervis, assembly GCA_003254975.1. NCBI lineage: Eukaryota > Viridiplantae > Streptophyta > Magnoliopsida > Rosales > Rhamnaceae > Ochetophila > Ochetophila trinervis. The sequence goes on from QANX01004660.1 coordinate 11,794, forward strand.
AAAAAAAAAAAAAAAAAAAAAAAAAAAAACTGTTGTTATGTCATTATTACCAAAATAACTGCCGCAATGTCACTAAAATAAAATTATTACATATTTTTTTAAAAGAATTCTTAAAACCTACAAAAATAGGTTGTTTAAAAATTTAAAAATAAAAGTATTCTCATTTAGAAAAACTTATATATATTTGTGTTTGTATCATATATTAATTTTTTTAAAAATTAATATTTATTAATATTTGATCTTGGAAAATAGCAATTGTTCCACATTATTTAGAGATGGAAAGCACACGTATAAATAGATGACTTAGAAATTGAAAATTGAAAGAGTCCCACATTGGAAGCACAAAGTTGGTGAGCCACATTCTCCTATATAAATAGAGGCTTCAACAACTTTGAAGATGACTTGCGCATCTACACATATCAAAAAACATAAACTACTTAGTTTATTCTCGTTAGAATTTACTTCGAATAGTCAAGTGTTTTAGTTGAAAATTTTAATTAAAAGTCTTTTGATCTGAAGGCATTTGTAACCTTTTAATTATATTGTTCTCAGTAATTAATACAATCGTTTGATTAAGTTTGATATTAATTGACGCACACTTTACTTTTTCTTTGGACTGTTATAGGTTCGAAGTGGCACGCTTGCATACTTGAGGCAACTGATTGTTGTGTTTTACACCAACATATCTTTTGGTACGCCCGGTGGGACATCATTTTTTCGACTAAGAAAATGGTATAGACTTGTTCCAAGAATCAGGAATCTGACAACCACGGCGGTATTAGTAGCCGAAAAGTGTCGGATGAGGATGTAATTGAAAGGGAAATTGGCAAGACTCCGGATACGACAGAGATGTCTACTCAGGATTCGATTTGTGAGATGTCTCGGAAGATGGAAGCATATCAGGAGACCCAGCAGCAAACGTTGCAATGAATCTTGGAATTGCTGCGCCAGCAGGTGCAGACAACCCAAGTTGCGTTGAATGGCTTAAGGCCGACTAACGGCCATGAGGAACAATAGGTGTCAGGCCATACCCAATGGCAACACGCCAAGGACTGAGGCACGGGCCTTTCAGGCCGGGTCTAGTGAAAATGATGTAAGGGTTATGCCGGAACGGCAAGTCCAACCTTACATTCCCCCACCGGCAAGGAACAATGTTCCTACCGGGGGGCATGCTGACAACTTAGGCCAAAACGTGAGGGATGGTGGGGAAGAACACGTGACACAAGCTTTTTAGATTGTACCCAACATACATGGAGGGAAAGTGGATGTTCCGACATATGAAAACATGCCAGCTTGAAATCAGATTCATGGTGTGGGGCATGCAGAGCATTATGGACAGAACTACATGAATGGACACTATAATGCCTACGCCTATCAAGCAGACTTTCATGCCCCGGCACGGAGGAATGGACCAAACTTGATGAACCACGGTCAAGGCATGGATCAGGAAGCCGTCGAGACCATCATCCAAGAGATGATGGGTCCTGCATTTAGACGGACCGGACGTCCATCTTATAGGAAGCCATACCCCGAAGCTTTCGACTAGATCAAATTTCCTAGGGGATTCAGGTTTCCTAACTTCACCCTATTTTTTGGCGAGAAAAGACAATCCACCGTGGAGCACATAGGCCATTTCATTATCCAATGCGGAGAAACAGTGGCCAATGATTTCCTAAAGCTGTGACTATTTGCTAATTCTTTGACAGGTCAAGCTTTCACTTGGTACATCAACTTGCAACCAAACTCAATCCATAGCTGGCAAGAATTGGAGCAGAAGTTCCACGAGCAATTCTACAGGATTGAGCCAGAGATTTCTATGGTTGACTTATCGTGCCTGCGACAAATGGATGGAGAGTTGGTGTAATTATTTATGACCCGATTCAAAAAGGCGAGGATCAGATGTCACCTGGACATACCATAATGGGAGTTCGTTAAGCTAGCATAAGGCGGACTGAGCTACAAGCTTCGAAAGAAGTTTGAGGGGACAGAATTCGATATGAAGGCATCTTGAATGAAGAGTATCAGAGGAAGAACTCGTTCAGAAGGTCATACTACAGGACCCGAATACTGAAATTCACGTCGTGGAAACTGACGACCAAAAAAGTGTTGAAGGAGCAGCTGAAATTAATGCTGCAAAAGTGGAGGCCACTCGTCCGTACGTTTGTAAAGCTTTGGCTATACCGACAAAGAACCAGAGAGCTTCTCAACTAGTCATGGACATGAAGAAGAGTCTGGCCGAACTAGAGAAGGTCTACAGTTTCGACATCTCCAAAACTGATCAGATTTTTGATTACCTGCTGGCCGACAAGGTAATTAAATTACCTGACGGCCATATCCTGCCAATAGCTGAAGAGATGAAGAAGAAGCCATACTGCAAATGACATGGTACGTGGTCGCATCAAACTATCAACTGCGTGGTTTTCAGGAATGCTATCCATGCGATGATTGACAAACAAGCATTAAAGTTTCCAGCAAAAGGAAAAGAGATAGTTCAAGTGGATAACAACCATTTACTATCGGCCAAAGCGAACATGGTTTCAGCCAATATTTCAGACTTGGCAAAACCAAGAGTTAGGGTGGACCTGCGACAAACATCAACTGGATGAGTTTGGAAGAGAGATGTCAAGCTTATAAGAGAGTATTCGGCCGAAAAGGCCGAATCTCTTTGTAAAATGCTTTGTACTCGGTGCAAGCATGATGTTGAAGAAAGAGGGACGAGGCATCCGGCAAGGAGTGAAAACCTCAACATGTTGAAACCACCACTAGAAAGCCACAGGCAAAAATCTATTTTCCAACGTCTAGGACCAAAGTTGTAGGATAGACAGGTGAAGCTGAACAATCGACACCATGGGGGGCAAGGTGAGCCAAAGCTAGAAAATCACCTTTTCCAAAAACCATCTAACAAGATTGGTTTCTCAGAAGATCGAGGAGCCAAAGACTTTTAAGCCACATGCTATGAAGGTAGATCGTTGGTATTGTGCAGGATATAAGCCATATCATCTTCTTAACAAAACCCAGAAGAGGTGGATGCAGCACCAATATGCTGAAAGTCGGATAGCAGGTCGACCGGATAAGCAAACGGATGGTATCATGCCAAATGAGTTGGGATCATATCTCTACGACCTGGATAGAAGACTTGAGATCGCAACTTTATCCAAGAAAGTTGGCATCTTATCTGGAGCTCCATGAGAGAAGAAACCAGCAAAGAGGTGAATCAGAAGGCAAAGTGCAGAACTCCAATCGCGCTTAAAGGACATGGACAATAATCTAGTAAAAAAAGACATGGTTGCTTCTTCATTCATCAAGTCATCAACTATCAAGTTTGGAACCATGGATGAAGTGATGGTCAACGCAGTCGTCGCCTTGCCTTTGTCATTTGGATCCTGGTTTCAGCTGGCATGATAGAATCAGAATGCTGTCCAACGGATACAGATCGGATGTTAGATTGGACGCTGGAGGATATGATACTGGACAGTAATGCCCTGCAAAAGTAACATCAGCAAGTCAGAAAAGATTAGGCCGAAAAATACTACACGGCTATTTGATGCAATTTTAGTCGGCCATGTCAAAGAACTCGGCTAAAGGCTAAAATTTTTGACCAATGTATTTAAACCGGTGTAATATGTGAATATAACGGAAAGTAAGCAGGTTGAAAGACTGCTTGTCCACTAACTGTTAAAGGATTGCCGTGTCGGGGTGATCCGATATAAAGTTAAATTCATTGCTTTCAAAATCGGCTGGATGCAGTTGAGTCGTGGTCACAATGTAAAAAGCTGAAGTAGGCAAAGAAAATTGAAAAAATATTTGGCATCAACAAATAGGTTGTCGAAACAGTCTACGTCGTGGAATATGGTGAAATATGTTAATGGACAAAGATAAATACATGCCAAATATATCCAGAGATCCATAGTGGAGCCAAGGAAGAGCAAGCCAAATCCTAAAAATGTACCATCAGCAAGATCCTCGATTAGGTGAATAAAACTCTCGGGCACCTTAAAAAAAAAAAAAAACTGGCAAAATATTCTCCAGCTTCCAAGCCCGCATTTTGCTGTCCAAATCTGGGCATCTCCAGCTGCACATCCCAAGTTCGTATTCATCAGCCTGCGTGTGAGCCCAGCAGTTGTTAGCCCGCTCCAGTGCTGCAGTCCAAATCTGCGACCTAGCCTAGAAGCCCGATCCTTTCCAGCAAGCCCGCTCCAGCAGCTATAGCCTAGCGCTCCAGCAAGTCCAAGCTCGCGTGCAACCCAACAAGTGACCCAGCTGCAGCAGCCAGGCCTCCGATTCTGCGTCCAGCCCGTTCCGCTCCAAGCCTCCAATTCCTTCCGCCCAGTATCCGCGTCCAACAGCAGCTCCAGTCAGCGAGCGAAGCCCAGTAGCCCAGGCCTGCTCTCCGAGTTGCAGAGTCCCAACTCAACTCTGAGTCGCCGAGTTTGAGTCCATGCCTAATATTGTAGATTGTCTTCTCCAAATGCTGCCGCTACACCGCCACTCTTTGCTGCCGCTGCAACGCCACTCCTTGCTACGGCTACAACACCACTTCGTGCTGCCGCTGCAACGCCACTCCTTGCTACCGGTGCAACGCCCGTCCTCGCCGCCGTGTGCGAAACTAGTCCAAAAGCCGCCGCAGCAAAGCCAGTCCAATGCTGCGACACCAGGCCAACGCTGCTGCCATCACAGAACCAAGCCACCGCTGCCGCCATCACAGAACCCACCGCATGGCCACTATCGTGCACCCAACCGCATCACCGCGAATCCAGTTCGGCCACCACGGAACCAACCTCCGCCAATCGGCGGGATGAGCCTCCGTCGTTTATGCCAGGATGAGTCTCCACTAATCGCCGGCACACTTTTGCTGCTCCGAGTTGTTTTTTCGATGGTTAGTTTGCATGGGGTGATTTGGTTTTATGTATATATAAAAAGAAGAAGAAGAAGAAGAAGAAAGACTCTGGTTGCTTACTTATTGGTTGACAGAGGAGATTGGTCCATTGCTTTAAAAATTCTACCGATCTGCAAGAAGAAAATAAAGTTATGACATAATAAACTTAATAGTTTATGTGAAGCATCTGTAATTTTTCTTTGTACCTAAAAGAAATAGTAAAAGCGCAGGCGTAGTTTCAATTGAAGGTGTGGGCCATATTGTAAAATTATACATATATTTTACTTAGAATTTAGGGCTGGCAGAGAGAGCAAAATATATATATATATATATATATATAATATGGTTGCTAAATTGAAATTTTTGTTGTCCAGTATCTATGGAAGGAAATCGTTTGGAGAATAACAAGAGATACACTGCTCAATCACAAACTTGAAAATTAGAAATATTGCTATATTTCCCTACATTTGAGTTTAAATTTGGAATTTGAGGATGACTACAATTTTAATTGGTGGAAATGATCTGAGTAAGGACATGTCTTAATACTTGAGGAATCAATATTACTGTGTAATTTTTATCTACAACAAAATTACAAAGCAAGGGGGCAATGTTTGTACCATATATTAATTTTTTTTAACAATTAATATTTATTAAGGTTTGATCTTGGAAAATGGTAATTGTCCCACATTGTTTAGAGATGAAAAACACATGGATTTGCATAAGTATAAATAGATGACTTTAAAATTGAAAATTGAAGGAGTCCCATATCGGAAGCACAAAGAGTTAGTGAACCACATTCTCCTATATAAATAGATGCTTCAACAACTTTGAAGAGGACTCACGCATCTACACACACCAAAAAACATAGACTACTTAGTTTATTCTCATTAGAATTTACTTCGAATAGTCAAGTGTTTTAGTTGAAAATTTTAATTAAAAATCTTTTGATCTGAAAATCATTTGTAACCTTTTAATTATATTGTTTTTAGTAATTAATACAATCATTTGATTAAGTTTGATATNAATTGAAAATTGAAGGAGTCCCATATCGGAAGCACAAAGAGTTAGTGAGCCACATTCTCCTATATAAATAGATGCTTCAACAACTTTGAAGAGGACTCACGCATCTACACACACTAAAAAACATAGACTACTTACGCTCACATACTTAATACAACTGATTATTATGTTTTACACCAACAACTACTGTTGGGAGAATAAATACTATTCGTAATTGAATATTTAAATATTTTTATTAATGTGCAACGTGATTACATGCAAGATTTTCTTACTTTCGTGAGTCCAAACAAAAACACGAAGAAATGAAATAAAAAACAGGGATAAAACGAAAGCATCGTGACACGTGGCACAAACCTTTATCCACTTGTGAGAAGGACGTGGCAAGATTGAGATCCATTGTTCATCTTCATCCTCTCTCTCTCTCTCTCTGTTTCTCTGTCTCTTTGCCTGCTAATCACTAACAACCACAGAGAGTGAGAGAGAAAAAGAGATAGAAACACAGAGCTGCTTCAATGGCAATGGCCTGGAGGCTTCCCACACAGCTCGCCACATCTGGAAACCATAACCATCTTCATCCCAAAACATCCACTTCCCACATAGCACTTTCATGGCGTTGTACTTTAGCACCCAACTCTCCCCTCTCCACACTTTCCTCTCCACCTCCTTGCTCTTCAGTCTCAGTCTCCGGTTCGTCAATTCTCTACTTCTAAACCCTCCATTTTTATTTTGTTTTGTTTTCAAATTCCAATTGTTTTCGGGAAAAAAAATTGATGTTCTGGGTACGACGATTCAATTAGCGTTATTCATTGTTGGGACATGGGTTATATTTTTGCAGAGAGGTCTTGTAAGCGATCTTCAACAACATGTACAGCACAGGCAGTTGGGGCCCTGAATCTTGCTCCGGGAACCCCAGTTAGGGCGACCAGTATACTTGTGGTAGGAGCTACAGGAACTCTTGGGAGGCAGATTGTGAGGAGGGCATTAGACGAAGGCTACGATGTTAGGTGCCTCGTTAGGCCTAGACCAGCGCCTGCAGATTTCCTACGGGATTGGGGTGCCACTGTGGTCAATGTAGGTTCCAAATTTCTTTATTTCTTTATTTTTATGTTTTGTTTTTGATTGATATTGATGCTAATTTAGAGCTCTAATTCTAATGGGTTGTTTATTCTTGGTAGTTGGTATAGTGTCAAATAATTTAGTTTTTTAAGTAGATTATAATATGGGGTATGATAATTTCTTGTTGTTTCTTATGTATTTTTCTTATTTCGTGTATGTTGTTATTCTGAGATTATTATTGTATTTGTGTTTTTTTGTTTTTTGTTTTTCTTTCCAGTTTAAGAGATTAAGTATATGAAAGTTAAATGTTTAATATGATTGGTCATTTGCAATAACAAAATAATAAACATTTGTTAAATTGTGCCTAATTTCTTAAATAGTTTGAAATGACTATCTATTTTCTTGTTTTAACTCTCTAAACTTGCAGTAGGTGAGAAGCCTAATCATTATCTGAAATAAAACCCAATTAACACAACTAAAATAAAAGTTTAAACTTTTATAGAAAATGACTGGAAACAGAAAATAACAAAAAATGTAAATATTATAAATGTGCACTAAGCTATTAAGGACTGATTATGTTATTTTTTCTAATGTTTTTCTTTTTTTGAAAGATTATTTGTTCCAAAATTCTTGTACTTAATATAGTTTGTAAATTGGGTGCAGCGTCTGGATTACTGGTTTACAGAAATTTGTTACTGTTTTTGGCTCGCTTGAATTTAATTAATGAATTTAAAGTATTTTGGAGCAGGCAGATCTTAGCAAACCAGAGACCATACCTGCAACATTGGTTGGCGTTCACACAGTCATTGATTGTGCCACAGGGCGTCCAGAAGAGCCTATAAAAAAGGTAAGATTTATTGCAGATATGATTTGTATATTTGTTATATAGAGATTTAGATTAGCCAAGAAATCGCCAAGCATAAATGAACTGTGCATTGGATGTTTTGGTGGCTAATAGCCAGTTTAAAGTGAGATATGAGGGATTGTTTTTCAAACAGTCACACACACACACACACAGATATATATATATATATATATATATATATTTGGGGAATAAAACATTTACATATATATGTGTGTGTGTGTGCGCGCATAAATATAAGATATTAATTCAAAGTGAAAGAGAATTGTGTGTGCTGTTTACTTTCTCAGCTCTAAAGAATTTAAAAAGAGTAATAAAAACAAAATAAGTTTGTAGATGAATGATGTGCAAATGGTTTTTTATTATAGATTCCCGGCCTTATCTAATCCGGTTTTTCTATTTAGGTAGATTGGGAAGGAAAAGTAGCTCTCATACAATGTGCAAAAGCAATGGGAATCCAGAAATTTGTTTTCTTTTCCATCCACAATTGTGACAAACATCCTGAAGTTCCACTGATGGAGATCAAGTATTGCACTGAAAAGTTTCTTCAGGACTCAGGCCTAAATCACATCACAATAAGGTTATGTGGTTTTATGCAAGTGAGTTTCTCAAACTGAAAAACACCAACTCCGTTTTTATGATGTTTTGATGAGAATAATTCATTTTCAGTTTGCCTATCAGCTTAGACTCTTCATTTTCCCAGTCCTCTTCATATGGAGGGGAAGAACTATGGGATTGGAAATAGTCATAATGGAAATTTTGTTTATCTGAAATGTGTTCGATACTTGTTTCTATATACATATGTGAAAATTTTGTTTCTATGCTCTACAATTTACATTTAGTCGGGTTCTTATTTCATGAACAAATCAGTGGAGTCCTCATGTAAACTGATGTATATATTCTTATTCACAGTCTTTCATGCTTGCCTATGGATATCTCTTTTGATGTTAGCACTAAGTGCAAATCTTTGCATCAATTTTCAGGGTCTTATTGGGCAGTATGCAGTACCCATACTAGAAGAGAAATCAGTTTGGGGAACAGATGCTCCCACTCGAATTGCTTATATGGACACCCAGGTATCTTAGGCATAAATTGCTTCATCAATTCTATTCATAAACATCAACATAATTATAATTTTTATGATATATAAGCATTTGTTCATTTTATGAATGTAACATTTGTTCATTATATATCAGGATATAGCTTGCCTGACATTTATATCTTAGGCATAAATTGCTTCATCAATTCCATTCATAAACATCATCGTAATTATAATTTTATAATATATAAGCTTTTGTTCATTTTTATGAATGTAGCATTTGTTCATTTTATATCACAGGATATAGCTCGCCTGACATTTATAGCTTTACGAAATGAGAAGATTAATGGTAAGCTACTCACATTTGCTGGTCCTCGTGCATGGACGACCCAAGAGGTGAGGAAGCATTTAGGCGGCCCTCTCCAATTGCTTACTTTCTTTGTACTATACATTTCATATGGACACCTCTTCTATGTCAGAGCCTTGAAGTTGTATAGTTTATTAGAAAAGTCATTATGTAGTCTATATAAGTGTTTAGTCCATAGAGCAAGCATATGGTGGACTGCAGTGAAGTTGTCGTACATCACCCACATTAGCACAAGAACTTGCTAGATATTTGTTCAAAATATGTGCTTGGATTTAGTAGTATACTACCTTACACAATTATCATCTGAAGCGAGGCCCGGGGTTCGACCATGTTAACAGTGCCCTTTTGCTTTTAGGTGATAACATTGTGTGAGAGGCTTGCGGGGCAGGATGCAAATGTTACTACAGTCCCAGTTTCCATTTTAAGATTTACCCGACAATTAACACGGTTATTTGAGTGGACAAATGATGTTGCTGATAGATTGGCATTTTCAGAGGTAAATTCTTATTTCCCTTTCAATTGTTAATTTACATTAAGCATACTCTTTTCATTTGTCATTTTCTCTACTTAGGAGTTGGTCTGCAGATGAAAAGAGTTGTGTTTTGAACATATGTCCACTCAAGGACAGCAAAGGATCATAGCTATTGTATATATAAGTAGTCTGGTCCTTGCAATTCATTTTAGCACACTGACTTGATTTCAGACCTTAGGGGACATTTGACTGTTTAAGCAATTTGATTGACTTGTGGAAGATGATCCCTTTACTAATATGTTGAACCTTAATAACTAGTTTCTCCTTGTTGGATTCCGCACTCGCCACTCATCCTCAATTATATCTCACATACAAAAACAAAAGAATTGTATAAGGGAATGCTAGTAAAAGTCAACAGCTAAGTTGATGTAGGACAGTTGAAAAGAAGAGAAAGAGATAGAAGAAATAGTGAGTTTTATGAAAGGGAAGAGAATAGACATTTGGTGTAAGAATTGGATGAAGAGGGAGAGAATTAGATGAATAATTGAAGAGGAAAAAATGGTGAAACCCCTAAAGGCAAACCTCCAAAGTAACTTTATTCACTTATATATAATCTCAGTTATTTGTCTAATAGGTTTTAGTGATCCTATTTCTAATAAAAACAACAGCCCAATAAAAGTATAATAAAATCATAATCATTCTATTCTTATTCTCCATCATAAGTAGTTATATTATATGTAGCTAATGCAGTACACTAATTTAGGTTACATTTTAGATGCTGACACTTCAACAGCTAAATATAATAGAATTTTTATTACGATACTTATATTGGAAGGGCTAACATCCTGAACTCGGCTTGTATAGGTCCTTACAAGTGACACGGTTTTCTCTATTCCAATGAATGAAACATATACACTGCTCGGTGTGGATGCAAAAGATATAGTTTCCCTCGAGAAATATTTACAGGATTACTTTACAAATATATTGAAGAAACTGAAAGATCTCAAAGCACAATCGAAGCAGACTGACATTTTCTTTTGATAGAAAACTATTCCTTAATTTTTGTAAATGAAGCCATGTAATTGTTGATGAGTCTAATGCCAGATAACACTCAAAGCATAGGTATTTGACTTGCATTCTTATTTTTTTCTTCCTTCTCTTTTGCATTTTCCTTATAAGCATCTCATTTTATAGAGCCGAGTCGGAGACAGGATTGTTCCATTCCAGCCATACTGTAAGAAACTTGCATGTTCAAACATATATTGTAGATAATACATATTCATTGTGTATTTTGATTCTTCTACTGCTAGTGGAGACAATGACACTAACTTGTATCCTTGGACATGCTTGAACCTGATAATGCAGCAATATCTTCATTGCCATGGTTGGGACCTTTTTATATTTACAAATGTAGGAAGGTTCATGTAAGATCCGAAAGTTCGATCTGATATTTACGGGAAAAAAATGATAGGTTGACCTGATGGTTGTATAATCATAGTTCTTGGATTTGCTATATAATTTCCAATTCAATTTGGCAAATTTAAAGGTTGTGATAGAAGTTATTATTTTAAAAAAATAATTAATGCAAGTTGTAATCAATTTATTAAAATATGACTTCCGGGTAAAAAATGGAACAGTTCAGAAGTTTGACATCACCTATTTTCATCAGGGAATTAATATTCTATCAGGTGTAACTCTTTTATGTGATGTCTATTAAAAAAAATCCTGTGAGTAGTATTTACTTTTGTTTTTTACTGTTTTTCTAGACCATATCATCTGTTTCCCAATTACACTTTGATCATACAGTTTTGAAAAATCATCAATCAACTCGTTTTAGTTTTCTATATCTATCAATACAGTATTTGTTAGTTTTTTTAGCAGTTAATTTTATCTATCTTTTAAAATAATAATTGTATTTTTATAATATTATTTAATCATAAAATAATGATTTTTACTTTATTTTTATTTTTTATCTTTAAATGTTAAAATTTATTTATAAAAGTTGACAGATGAGTCTGTTTTAATAAATAAAAACACACACCAAGTTGATAATAATTTTTCAAAACTATAAAATTTAAATATAATTATGATTAAAATGAAAGGTTGAAATGTAATATGTTCTTATTTGTGCAAGTGGAGAAGTAACTCAAATACCTATAAGCTTGATATAGGCCAAGGATAAAAGATAAAAAAACCCAGGAAGTCCTATTTTTAAAGCATTTTTTAAACAAATATTCATAAAAGAAAAGAAATTTTAAACAAATATAAAATCCCAGGCTTTAATAATTTCTGATTGAACATGCATACGGCATACCCTTCTAGCCCAATGGGTTGTTGTATAATAAACATCTACATATTGAAATTTGATTATTATGAAAAAGGTGCAAAACTATTTTTTAGCTTAGTGGGTTCAAACACCAAAATTATGTGGGCATGCTAACCTGACATATATTAGCTATTGGTGATATACATCACTTGGTAATTTAAAAGTACAAAAAGCTAGTTAGGCAATATACTTCACTTAATAATTTAAAAGTAAAAAAACCTAGTTAGGCTTACTTGCCAGACCACCATCATTTGCCACACCACCAAATTTCTGGATTATTATTATTATTATTATTATTATTATTATTATTATTATTATTATTATTATTATTATTATTATTATTATTATTATTATTATTATTATTATTGCTGCTGCTGCTTTGAAGTTGATTTAGCTAGTATGACTTTCATATCCATATTTATAAAATTGTGGATTCGAAACACGTTTTATTTCCAATCAAAGTAAATTAGTCATTTATATTTTATCATGATTTAAAAATGATGATATTAAGTGTGATAATTATTGAATATATATTGATATAAATATAATGATCAAAGAAGAACTAAGAAGCTCAAAAGCCTATAGTTGGAGCACGGATCGAGTGTACCAAAATTTTTGTGAAATTAATCATATTTTTCTATTGGATTTTTTTTCCCCATATATTTTTGATGGTATCACAGTGGAATTGCATATGAGCAAAAATATATGGTGGAATAATGTGAAGCTGAGAGTGAGAGGAGACTTTGGCTTACCAGTTTATCCATCAAATGATAAAAGAAAGACTTGAAGCTTAATTCAGCAAAAAAGAAAGACTTGAAGCTTAAAGTGGCAATATGGATGGTTGTTGAGGAATCTCTTACCCTCTATACTGTACTCTCTCTATATGGAGCTCATAGTTGAAGCTACTATAATTATAATTAGGTGGGCCAACTCAGACAACCTATATGAATCAAGGTGGCCTTTCTTGGGATCAATGAATTTGACCATTGTAAGTTTTTTTTTTTGGTAAATATTGACCCTTTTAAGTTTGACTGTTGAAATAATTACTTTTCAGTATATGAATATTTTTTATTTTTTTGCCTCCAATCTATGTATATGGTTATTCTGCCTACAAGATTCTTTAAAAAAAAAACAAAAATCTAAATTTGAGAGTGAAATCAAATGATAAATTATGAAACAGAAAGAAAACATTTGTTGTGTTCTTTTTCAAAAGTTTCAAATTGACAAGAAAAAGGATTAAATTCACAAAAAATAGAACACTGTTACAAATGCCCAAATAAAGATTTGGTATCTATAGGTATATTAAAAATTTGGGTTACTTCCCTAACTAAATTAATTTTTTAAAGGTGGAGTTCTAAATCTAACAAGTAATATCAATGCCAGAAACCAAACTGAGCTATGAGGCCTATTCCGAAATAAATCGAATAGTGGTGAACTCCATGATAAATTATGATGGTGAAAAATAATATTATGATCGATTATTGAAATTTAATAACTAAAAATTTATGTTGAGATTGTGAGGTAACGGTGACCTCCATGCTAGCTCAGATCTAGAAGAGACTATGTCATAAAGCTCCATGGCAATATAGTGAAATCACATAGCCTTGGTAGAAACATCTAAATGAGATAGAGAAGAAAAACATTGTTGTTGATTTGAGAGAATGATTGTTAGAAATGTGCAATGTCCCATATTAGCTATAATTGAGTATCCTAAAAGTTATAAATAAATAAATAAAGCTTGGGTTACTCTTATTAGATTAACTTTTTAGGATGGAATTTCAAATCTAACAAGCAAATTTACATAGGATTCTTATTCTATTCTTCTCTATATATACTTTTCTATTTACCCTTAAAAATCAATTTCAGCACATGTTTGGATAAATTTAGAAACTTAGCTTAGAAATGCTTTCAAATGTGTGCAACAGATACATTTGCCATGTACTATCACGTACCACTTAATTATTAATCTGTGATTTATTAAATATTAAAAACCAATATAGAAAAGTAAATCGGTCCTACATATCAATTACTAATTAGTAATTTTTTTTCCCAAAAGATGAGGGTGAAATAAGTTGATTGTTGATTAACATTATTTTCAGGTTGAATATAAAGACATAAAATATAATAATAAAAATAAAAATTAAAGGTGGTGGCTTGGTTTGAAGAGTACTACTAGTAAAGGAAAATGGACCTAGGCTGGCCCTCAAGAGTAGCCAGAATCTGTCAAAAAATTCAATGTAGCATGTGCAAGTGCATAAATACATATCCTATATATGTTTGTGAGAAAGAGATAACACTTTTATTTCCCTTTTTAGTTTTAGTTGTGTGGTCAAGTGAATGAATTATATTTTTAAAATTATAAATATTTCCACAGTCACAAATTTGAAAAAAAATAGACACAACAAAAAAAGACAACACTTTTATNCTTTTATCAAAAAAAAAAAAAAGACAGAACACTACAAATATGTACATTTTATAATTCACTTTTCCTTAATTGTTCTCCTTTCCTCTGTGTATCAAATTATTTGGGCTGTTTCTTCCTCTTTTGCATTTGCGTTTGAGTACTTTTTTTATTTTTATTTTACATTAAATAACAGTTTCCATCTCAACCAACGTATTAGTCAAAAACTAAATAAAGATGAAGAGTCATATACATAGGTCTTGACAATATGTATATTGAACTGTGTTTGTGGTGTATTATGTTCATGTTGATTTTTTTTTATCCGAACTTAATATATAAATTTTCATGTTAAACTGTTTTCATATCAGTGTTTTATTAAATTTATTCATGTTTATTAAATATAGACATATTTGTTATATTTTTTTACTTAAATTAATATATGTCAAATGAAAGCTAAATATAAAATAATTCAAATACTAAAATTTTACATAATTAATAATTATCAGTTCATAATGTTCATTATTCAATATATAATACAAAATAATATCATATTAAATATCCACCATAGCTAAAGCAAAGAATATATATTACAATTGTTAATTTAAAAATATTTAAAATATTACAAAACAAACTTAATTGTAAATACAACATGGATAATAGAAAAAATAAAATCTAAAAACATTCATATTTAAATAAAAATTGTACTTTTTTTCAATAGATATATGAATCCTATAGTTCACTAAAAAAATTAAACAATGCAAAAGGTACTTAATTAGCTATAAAAAATAACTAAATTAATAACTTTTTCATTGTGTTTAACAGGAGTTTCATTTTTTTTTTAATTTACTTTTTTATCGTGTCTTATCATATAATACTGATACGAACTTAATCTGATATTGCATATCTAAATCCACAAATTATATACCGTGTCATATAGTATTTTACTACTTGTACATATACACCTTAAACTTTTTGGTTCCACAACGTATCTAATAGTGGTTGTTATTTATATCATTCTAGTTAGTGTCTAAATTTTTTTAAATCAATTAAATTGAAGTTAGATTATGACTTCAAACTGTCTTCAAAGAGTATATATAATATTTACCAAAAAAAAGAAAAAACTGAAGAAAGAGTACCTATATATAATACCTATCTATAGAATTGAAACCTTTAAAAAAAATGATTTCTTAATGGGGTTGGTTAGCATTCTGGTAGATTCATCATGGCTGGTCCCCCTCTTTAAAATACCTCCTTTATTAATAACCTCTACAAAAAAAATCATAAACTTTTAGGAAAATTAGATTAATATACATATGTATTATGGAATATGCTATAGGCACACCATATTTTTACCAATAGTATTGTGACAAAATAGTGTATATTATTATTTTTTTGGTTTGTATTGCGTTTCATTAATTTTTTAAAGATTCATCATAGTTTTACAGTAAATTTTAATTATTAATATAATTATATTATTTTACTATATAATTTAGTATATGCAGCAATAATAATTATATAGTTTCTAAGTGATTTTAGCCAAAAAGAACTTTCTGTGTAGTTGATTTGGTCATTCACAATATCCTGCCATGTTAGTTCAGGTCCCTCTTTTAGTTGTGAAATTTTAGTATCATTATTCTCTTTTTCCCAATTCTTTTACTTCACACAATTTTCTATCTCAGTTATTAATTCATTGGTGTCCCAGTGGATATTATAAAGCAGAGGACAGACAATTATAGGAGTTGGGTCATTTTCTTTTGTCTGTCTTGTCCTTATTTTTCTCTTTTCCCTTTTGGAGTTTTAGAAGTTTGAATAATTAAAGCATCATAGATTCTTCTCTTGATCCATATTGTTCTTCTTTTGTCCATTTGATTGCCCCAAAAAAAACTCTCAAGAGTTATAATTTGAGGATGATTTAGCAACACCATAATAATTGAGTTTATTATATTCAGAAAAAAGAAAATAATAATAATTAAGTTTATGAAAAAGGGAAAATTGAATATCAAAAATGAAAAATGAAAAGAGAAAATTGCTTTCACTGAAAGGTTTAAATGAAAAGTGCCTAATCTAACTAACAAGGGTATTTTTTTTTCTTTTATATATATAAAATAAACTAGCTAGGGTAAATATAAAAAAGTGATATTTGTCATCTGTATTACTATTAGTAGGTCCGAATAGTAACTTAACTAACAAAATACTATTTTGAACACTTTTTAATTAAAAAATTTAAATTAAATTAATTGATTATCATATATCAGCCGATCATACCACTAACAAAATAGCAGTTCCTTAAGTAATTGAGTTGTATAGTTTACAATTGTAAAAATACGTAAATGCTCTGTTCTTTTTTTGGTAAACCAAGTTGCATCAACTACAAAAGGGGGCAGAGCAGCACAAACACAGCCTACAAAAGCAAAATAAACAAAATTAGATCACAGCTTCTGCTAGCAGTAGTGATATGAAGTAGGGAGGTAAGCATGAATTCTCCAGATCGTCAAAACAATAGTTCTTATTATTAGAGAAGGACAGCTTTGCTAAGTGATCTGCACATGCATTGGCATCACGTCCAGACCACTCCAGCATCCATTCCTCTCAGGTGTCAAAATGGGGTGGACAGCACGAGCACGGCACGAACACGGCACGTTAAAATTAAGCACAGCACGGAATAAACTGTGCTTGGACAAGCACGAAGCACGTAATGGGCCGTGCTTGGACCTTGAAAATAAGCACATGGGCTAAGCACGGCACGAGCCCATGATAGACCAAAACACGGCACGAGCACTGATAATCACGGCACGGACACGAGCACGTAATAGGCACGGCACGAACACAATCACATGATAAGTCAAATACAGCATAAGCTCATAATAGATCATGCATATAAATGTTTAACATTAAGACACAAAATAAATTTATATGGTTAAAATAATGTATCATAACATTATTTATTATAATTTATATAGAAATGTATTATATAAATGATATATTACTAATAGTGACAATAATATTTATACTAGTAAGAAATATATAATAATGCACGTTATTACTTATGACAAATATTGTAGAAATAATACTACTTAATTAAATATTAACACAGCATAAATACAATTTATTGGTATTTTAATGTATATATATATATTCCATATCTATTATTATAAACATCAACGATAATATTATATAGTTNCACGGCACGAGCACATATGTGCTTGAGCCCATAGCACGATTAGCACGGCACGAATACTAAATAGGCTGGCACGAGCACGACACAAAAAATAAATAGGCTAGTATAAACACGGCACGAGCACGAATAGGCCAAATTTTAAATGGGCCGTGCTAGCACGGCACGGCCCACTTTACACCTCTCTCATCCCAGCAGAGAGGGTCCTCGTTAGAGTTAATGAGAGCAACCACATTTTTAGCATCACACTTCCAGATTCCCTTCCTCCAGCCAATCTTTTGGATGCTATCATAAGCCAAAATCAGAGCTTGGATCTCAGCAACCTTTACCGTAGCACACCTTATGCATTTTGCTTCCATTCTTAGTAGACCACCCTTCCAGTCCCTAGCTACCATAGCAATAGCAGCATAGCCACCTTTAAAGGCAGCATCGACATGTATTTCAACTTCCCCCTGCAATGGGGGAATCCATCTTGGGATGACTTTAACATGTTCTCGGTTGGGAGGACCAATAACAGGTAAGGAGGAAAATTCCTCCACTAGTTTCTCCCATTCTTTCACCACAAGGGCTACATTTTTGTTAGTTCCAAACAGAACAGAGTTTCTCCACATCCAAACCGAGTAGACTTATCCTACCATGACCAGCTGCATATCCACATTTGCAACCGAGACAAACTTAAGAACCCAATTAACAAGGTCCTCCGTGGTTAAACAATTTGTGGGGTTGATCTTTAACCCCCATTTGCTTGCAAAAGCCAAAGATCTCGAGGCTGCACATTCAACAAACACGTGTAGTTCTGTCTCCTCTTTGTCCCCACACAGAATACAAGACTTTTCTTCCACCTTCAACCTGTTTCCAAGGTTTTGTCTAGTAGGTAGGACTTTAGCAGCCACTCTCCATAGGAACATCTTCAATCTTTCGTGGAGGTTGGAACTCCAAATGGATTTCCAAACACAATTTATAGTCTCCAGCATCTCAGCTAAGTTACCAACTTCATAGCAGTTCTTAACCGAAATTTTTTCATCCTTTTCCCCGATCCATAGAAGTTTGTCATTGATCTGTACATGAGGAAGGTCCATATTACAGATAGTGGCGGCCACATTGGCAGGGAAGATATGAGTGAGCAAATCTCTGTTCCAACACCTATTTTCATGATCAATAAAGTGAGCAACTCTAGTTAATCCTTCTATATTCTTATCCTCTAGAGCTTCTGGAACTTTCGCAGGCAGCCCCGGGACCCAAGGATCATTCCAGGGGTTAATATTCCAGCCATCACCAGCTTTATAGCAAGCTCCCTTCTTTATGGCATTCCTCGTAGAGAGTATTCCTTTCCAAACCATGGAGTCCCAACTTTCGTAGAGAGTGAATGCTTTGTTTTAGTCTTTAATTTTCTTTCAGTTTTTATTTTAATTATGTAGCGTTGACTTTCCCTATCTTTCAAAAGTTTAATTGAGAAGGAAATAAAGTATCATTTCATTTTTATTATTCTAATGCACTAGCTCAAATGTAAGTTCAGCCTTTTTTGGCTCATTTTAGCACTTATATTGATTTTTTTTTATGGGATTTATCAAGTTTTGGCTGCTTTTGATTTTTTTATGTCCTTACCTTAGTTTTTTTTGTGAGAGTTATCAAATTTTTGAACTCAGAAATTTTAGAATTTTAGAATTTTTTATTTTATTATTATATTGAATTACAATTTTTTTTAAAAGCTTGACTCATTAAGAGATGAATTATCATTACACTTATATCACCTTAACACTCCCTCATTAATGTTGAATTATAATTTCTCTCCCAACAGTTTAAGTTATGGAAATGTATATTACATTAATATTAATCTTTAACTCTTTTTTCACTTGTAGGTCTAAGTGTTTGTTGGGTTCATTTTGGTTATTTCATTTGCTTCTTTGCTTCTTTGTTTTTTGTATTTTTTTTTGGTGGAGTGTCATGTTTTGTGCTAATGTTTTAATAATTTTTGCTTCTAATACCATATTTTAATTTTTTTTTGCTTTTGATACCATGTTAAACTGTTACTTTTACTATTCTTCAAGATTTAAGCCAATAGAAAGTAGTCATCATTTTATTTATATGTAAAATATATTTTTTTTACATTATAAATATGGAAATTTAAATGCAAAATAATTATCCAAAGAAACAATGAAAAACTCAACTAGAGTTTAATTAAATAGAAAAAACCTATGATAACATGCGCATGCAAGTCTACGATAGCAAACTTTAAATATCAACTATAAAATGGTCAAGAAGTTCTGACTATAGAATTTTTCTATATATAGTTCTTTTATGGTCAAGACGTCTTGACCATTTTATGTTCATGAGGTTACTTGTCAACATTTAAATTGCTTTAAGAGCTGAAATTTAATAAAATCTTGGTAAACTATATAAGTTTAGTGAAATATTAAAATTTTAAGAGGGTAAAGTAAACTCTGTACGAGTTTATTTAAACTCCAAATATATTTTTAAATATCAATTTTTAAAGCAATCCAAAAACTGATAAATGACATTTTCACCATATAACAGTCAAAATGTCATGACTATATATATGTAAATTTAACTATAGTGGACTTGCATGCGCATGATATAGTAGGCTCTGTTTGCTTTATCATTTTTTTTTGTCAAAAAGGATTCTTTCATTCAAAAATTGAGAACCTTACACAAAGAAAAAAACCCCACCATGCTTTTCCTGCAAAAGCAGTTTGAGTTCATGGGGAACAATATCAAAACAAAAAGAGTTTGCAAAATTAAAGGAAAAATCTTGCTGAGAGGAAATGCTAGGTTTTGCTATTTGGTCGGCCAAGTGATTGGAGTTTCTTGCTTTCCACTCAAGTTTCCAGGGATGCATATTGAACCAATGTTTAATGAGAAGAATTTGGTTGCGAGAATGCCACAAAACAGGTTCTTTGGTTGATATAATGTGCTGAACAACCTCTTTAACATCACTTATCCATATAACTTCCTTCCATTCGAATTCCATACCAATTGAGAAGGCCCACTCAATGGCCATTAGTTTAGCCATATCTGGAGTTAGATTCTGAAAAACTTTGGCTGCAAGATAAAGAACTTTACTCGTCTTATCTATAGCTACCATTTCCATTGCATTCTTTATGTCTTTGGATGCTGCATCAACATTGATCATCAACCATCCCTCCTCTGGAGTAGTCCATTTAAAACCCCTCGGAACCGCAACCCTGTCACTCTTGTTACCTCTGGTAGCATTGTTAATTCCCATAAACTCTATATTTAAGTCTTCAAATCTTCTAATTGCTTCAAACAAATTCACATCTCCTTCTAAAAGCCTTTTGTTCCTCATCTCCTAGAGCACAAACATCAGGGACACCAATATAGTGGTGGTCTCTTCCTGGCCTAGAATATTGTTCAAAGACTGCCCTGAGTCTCTTAGCATCCAAATGCCCAGTTCTTCCAAAGAGCCTATGCTTCTAGTACAAGCATCCCATCTTAGGCATCATTTACTTGCAAAAGCCACTCCCCTAATAAAAGGAACAATCAGTAAGGAGGTGTAAAGATGTTTCTTTTGCAATCCCACACAGATTGCATAATTTCTCCTCTTTTCCAAACCTGGACCCCAACACCATCATTGTTGGCAAAATATCTGAAAGTGCTCTCCATATGAAAATCTTGAATCTTTCATGCAAATTGGAATTCTATAGAATGATCCACAGATCTCTAGGGGTCGGGTTGTCTTTGAAAAGACTATAGCAACTTTTAACAGTAAAAATGCCATTTTTTCTGGCCGTCCATAAGAGCTTATCTGAGCATTCCACCTGGGGCCATTCAATTTTCTTAAACTCTTCCACCATATTCACATCGCAAACCTCATTTAGCAGAACCTCATTCCAATATGTGTTGTCCATCAACCTAAATTCTCTCACTCTTCGAATATTCATAGGTTAGTTAATGTCTTTGTGGATGAGTTTCTCCCCATTCAACCAAGGTATCCACAGATCCTTCCATAGATTAATGGACCAGCCATCCCCGAGTTTAAACGAAGATCCATTCATGATGATCCCCTTAGCACTGATAATACTTGTCCACACCCATGAGTCCCCTGGTTTGGTTTCACATTCAAAAAAAGATCCAACATTTAAGTACTTAGCTTTAAAAATAGACACCCACAAACTGTCCTCATTGCTTGCAATCTTCCATGCAAGCTTGGCCAGCAGAGCTTGATTAATGTCTTTGAATTGTTTAAAGCCGAGGCCTCCACACTTCTTCAGTAAACATAGGGCCTCCCACTATTTAAAAGCCAAAAATATGTTCGAATTTGGCTTAGTGCCCTACCAAAATTTTCGGACAGTGGCATGGAGATCCTTGCAGATATCTGAAGGTAATTTGAATGTAGACATCGAATAGACCGGTATAGCTTGAGCTACCACTTTAATCAACGTTGCCTTCCCTGTTCGGGAAAGAAGTTGGCTCTGCCACCCTTTGACTCTTACTTGCACTCTTTCCTTAATTTGCTCGAACTCCCTTATTTTGTTCCTTCCCATAATAAATGAGTTCCCCAGATATATGGCCTCGTTTTTCAACTCCTTAATGCCGAGAGTCTCTCTAATTGTTTTCTTCACTTCTAGCCTTGTATTTTTTGAAAAAAATATATATGGGATTTCTTTATGTTTGCTTCCTTGCCAGACCAAAGACAGTATAAGCCAAATCTGTCCAAAAGAGCTTTTGCATTTTGGTTATCAGCTTTGCAAGCTATCAACAAGTCATTCATATAACAAGTGTGATATAGCTAGGGCCCTCCTACAAATCTTAATTCCTTGAATTTTATGTTCTTTTTCTATCAATCTTGTGAGAGTTTCAAAACATAAAATAAACAGGAAAGGTGATAGTAGATCCCCCTGTCTCAATCCTCTAGTGGGGATCACTTTGCCCGATAGACTTCCATTCAAAAGAATGTTGAACTCCACCGAACTTAAGCAACTCAAAATCATTTTCCTCACAACTTCCAAGAACCCCCAAGCTTCCAAAACCTTCTCAACAAAGCTCTATTCAATCCGATCAATAGCCTTTTTCATATCAACTTTGATAAGCATTAAACCATGCTTACCCTTGTGTTTATTGACCTTATGAACTAATCCATAAGCCATGATGGTATTCTCGGCAATCTAACGTCCCTCAACAAATGCTCTTTGGTTAGGAGAAATCATTTTGGGAATAAGGCTTCTCAGCCTCGTAGCAACAATCTTCGAGACGATTTTGTATGTGAAATTATACAAACTGATCGGCCTGAACTGATTGAAGATGGAAGCGCTGATGACTTTTGAGATCAAAACAAGAAAGGTTTTATTGAAATCTTTTCAAATACATCAAGTTCTGAAACATTCTTGAACTAAACCTATGGTTTGTTGGCCAATGATATCCCAATAGCTTCCAAAAAATCCCCAGCGAAACCATCCGGTCCCGGAGATTTTAAAAGGTGTAATCTTGTATAGCTTCCTGGATTTCCTCTTCCATGGAGATTCTCATAAGCATATTGTTGTCTGAATCAGTGACACAACAAGGAATGTGATCTTCAAGCATTGGAGATGGAGGGTTACTGCTTGTGAACAGCTCCTGGAAGTTTTTCACAAAATGTGCCACACTTTCCTATCTTTTTTCCAACCATATATTATCTTCTTTAATTGCCAATATTTGATTTTGCCTTCTCTTTATTATGGTGCTTGCATGAAAAAATTTTGTATTGTGATCACCTTCCCTTTACCATAATTCTGTTGATTTTTGTTGATATATGCTCTCAAATCTGGATTTCTGATTCCTCAGCTCCTCCTCTAGTATCAAAGCCTGTCTATGGTCAAATTGCGAGCTATTATGTATGTATGTTAGCTTTTTCTCAATTTGTGTTATCCGATCATTTGCAACCCAAAGTGAGTTTTGTTCCATCGTTTAAGAGCATCACTAGTTACTGCCAAGCCTTTGATTAGCTTTGGTGCCTCCCTTCCTCTTCGAGGTCTCAATTCCCATGCATTCCAGACCACTTCAAAGCTTGATTGATTTTCAGTCCAAGCTTTAATAAACCAAAATGGTCTATTTTTGGTTCTCCCTCCTTTGTCAGTTCTAATCAGAATGGGAATGTGGTCTGACTCCATTGTTGTTAAGCGTTCCACCCTAGACTTCTAGAAATTTAGAATCCAACTTGTACTTGCTATGGCTCTGTCCAGTTTTTCACGTATGAAAGAATTGCCATGTTGGCCATTAGACCATTTGAATTTCTTTCCCAAAAATCCTAGATCAATAGCTCCAGTTTTCTGCATAAAATCTTGCAAGTAAAGTCTTCCATTGTGCACTGGTTGTCCTCTTGACTTCTCTGATTCCTCCAGTATTTCATTTAAATCTCCCATTACCATCCATGGCCACTCACAATCTCCCACTAATTCTTCCAGCATACCCTAGAAATTGCTTTTCTCTATGTTGTAAGGAGTTCCATGACAGCCAAACAACCCCCATTTCCTTAATCCTTCTACACCAACCACATCGCAGCATAAAATTCTGTTATTCTTCCAAACACAGTTGATCTTTACCTTGTTAGTTCAAAGTAAAGCTAATCCTCCAGGCAATCCGTGTCTTTCAGCAAGAAAAACATTTCCGAATCCAACTCTGTGCGCAAGGTTCTCCATTCAAATTGTTGTTACCTAAGTCTCCATGAGGAAAAAACAGTGGGGATCATACCTTTTAATAAGGGACTTCAATGCTGAGTAGGTATCTTTGTTCCCCATTCCCCTGCAATTCCAAGAGATTATTCTCAGGGAAGACGATGGGGCATGTTCCGGCCCACCTCTTCGGCCCTTCGAAAATCCAATGACAACCTTATGATTGATCTAGCAGAGGAGCTTTCAGGTTCCGAGATTGATAAGCTCACACTTCTAGTATCATTTTTCCAGGACCTTCTACGGCCCGCACAAGCTGAGTTGTTTCTGTTTGGTTGAAAAATGGGCAGAGTTTGAAAGTTTGAAATGTTGCAATCCTTTCCCCCATTGATTCCAATCTCTAGTTCTTGTAGCTCATCTGCCAGGTCCAACCCACTTTCAACAATAATCCCTTTGGCAGACTTTTCAAGTCTTTTAGTTGATCTTCTTTTACTGTCCACCTTTGAGCCCATGCTTTGGTTATTGGTTTTTGTCCAAGAAGCTTTGTTAATTCCTGCTAGGCTTAGCCCAAGAAATGAGAGTAGGTATGGGTCCAGCCCTTTGAATTCCCTCCTTTTTAGGGTATTTTCCGATGAAATTATTGAAAGAATTTTCGTTGTCCACTCCACCATGCCTGAATAGTGTTAAATTTAAGAATTCCAACTCTTGGCAGCTCGCCCAATCTCTCTGTACTTTCAAAACTGGTTCAATAGCTCTGCTACCACTGTCCTGCTTTATGACTAGACCCTTTGTAGGTTAACTTTACCTTTTCATCCAAATGGGAATGTCTTGAGAAATGTTATTTGCTGCTTCCTGCCTCTTTTGCCTGTTTTACTACCAACCTCCAGTCGTCGTCCGGTGGATTCACAAACAGCAGGCTGCTCTGATTTTTAGCTCTCAGCCATGGGCCATAAAGCTTGGCTAAGATCCCATAGCTGGTGTTAATAGTCGCTGGAGTACTAAAGCGGCATTTTCTGGTGACTTGGCTGAGTAACCTGCATTTATAAAAGAAGTCCGAAAGCCTTTCGAACTTAAATTGAATCCAATTTTCATCCTCTCCTTGGAAAAAACCAGCCGGAATTGATTTGTCCATTTCCACTTCCACTCTGAATCTTAGGTATCGATTTGCAACTATACTTCTTTGATTGATTGACTCAGGATACACATATTTGATTTTTTTTCTAACCATCCTCGATGTTCTTTCATGGATGAAAACCGGAGGTAATCCATGGACCTAGATTGTCATAGTTGTAGTGTTAAAGTTGATCTTGTTGATTGTCATAGTTGTTTCATGGATGAAAACCAACCGATTTTGCGAAACATTCCTGTGGTAATGATTTTACCAACTAGAACTTTTTCTAAGCACAAGGAGTTTTGTCCCTCCTTTGGTTTCAAAGTGAAGGAATGAAAAGAGTTATGGAGGGATTGTATCTTTTGATGTCTTCCCATCCTCTGATCTTGTTGAGAAGCAGTAGAAAACTTTGTGTTTCTAGTGACATATTTGGTATAGTTCACCAGATCACCGTGGATTATAATAAGCCAGTCTTCTTGAAGTGATTCGGAACTTGTTTACTTTATCAGATATAACTAATCTTTTCACCGGTTATCTAAACATAAATAGATGATGCCCACAATAACATGCATGTAGGCATAGTCTTTGACATAAAAATTGTATGGACAATAAAATTTTCATACATATGCTATGAATAAAGTATTTTGCTTGAATTATTATGTATTTTACATAAAATTGATAAAAGAGTACAAAAGAAACATACGCAAATAATTATTTTATTTCATTTAGAATTTATTACATAAAACTATAATTTAATTAGCATGTGTGGCCAACGTAAGTTGTTTATTCGAATGCAAGTGATCAACAATTTCAAGCTTTAGGAACTATTTAATATTATGCCGTGTTAAATTCCTTAAAGAGTTTTAATTTTAATTTTTTTTAAAAACATCATCCCATAAAAGATACATTTTACCATCTAGCTAGGCTATTTCGGGATTAATATCATTTTACCCTCAAAT
Source organism: Ochetophila trinervis (assembly GCA_003254975.1). NCBI lineage: Eukaryota > Viridiplantae > Streptophyta > Magnoliopsida > Rosales > Rhamnaceae > Ochetophila > Ochetophila trinervis. The sequence continues at coordinate 38,081 of QANX01004660.1, forward strand.
TAAATTACGGAGAAAATGTTATATATAATTTTTGTTCCTTTAAGACTAGAATGACAATTTGTTCTGCCATTTTTTATCTATGCGAGAGATCTGCTTTCAATGGGCCAGAAAATCAGGATGAAGACAGGGCAAAAAAATTTGCCCAATAATGAGACGGATAATATAGTTCCCGTCCTGTATTAGTTTATATTATATATAATATAATTTTTCATATAATAAATTTTATTTATATATATATTTTTGAAATGGAAATAACAACATTTTAAAATATTATATTAAAAAATAAAATTTTTTAACACTTTTTTATAAATTAATTTTTCTTTTTTGAAAATTAAATACGGAAACAGGGCAAGGAACGATGGTACCTACCCTGCCCTGCACCTGCACCTGCACCTGCACCACCTCCCACATAACAGAAAATGGGGTGAGAATGGAGATGAAAATTCCTCTAATATGGCTGTTCCAGTCCTGCTCCCCATTTGCCATCCATTTTTAGGATAAATCAATTGATAATAACCTTTGATGGTAACTCTCAAATTCTAAAATTGAGTAGGCTATAAAATTCCTCTCTCCACTTTTTCAAAAATAGTTATATATTCCTTTTTGAAAATTTGTAGTAATAACACTTTTTTTTTTGTGTGTGGTAAATTTAGTTATAACACATTACTTGTGTAAGGACTAAAGGTGTAAAATAGATTGGGTAGCATAAGCACATCACGAGCACGATACATTAAAATTGAACACGGCACGATAAAAGTTGTGCTTTATTAAACACAAAGCACATCATATCCATGCTTGAAAGGCCCATGGACCAAGCACGAACGATTAATAAATACATAAATTATATTAATTTATTTTATATTTTTATTATTTTGTAATTTTTAATAAATTAATCAATATAATATTTTATTTTATTAATATTTATTTAAAATTTAAACTTTTTAACTTTCATTGCCATATTTTTATATATATTTTTTAACTTTAAAGTTTTGTAATTACGTAAAAATGATTTTATTTCTCTTTTTTTATAAATATTAATTACCTAATAAATAATAAAATAAATTAGTTGTAGTCTATTTAAATTATTTGTTATATATATATTTATATAATGTATTAATTTTAATAGATAAAGAATAAATATGTTTGTTTCATATAAATGGGTCGGCACGAATACGAACGTGCTAGAACGAGTACGACACGATAAATAAATAAACGAACACGGCACGGTAAATAAATGTACTAGCATGAATACATCACGAACACTAATAGACTAACGGTTAATTGGGTTCTGCCAATATGGCACAGCCCATTTGACACATCTAGTAAAAACCGATAATTATGTGCAACTTAAATCAATCAGCTTTATTTAATATATAATATGTGATATTTAGACGATACCTTCTTACTCCTAATGGAGCTACTGTGTTTTCTTTTTCTTGCCATAAGTATGAATGTCATCGGCAACTTTCAATTTTATGAATTTCAAATTTTAGAGTTGTTCCTACAGGAGGCGCAATTAATCCTTTCAATTTGAATTCATTCCAATTTGAATTTAGTACATAAATTCAGCATTTGCATTATCACGTGACTGACAGGTATTGAAACTTGTGTGCATTTTATGTGTGGTAGGTAGCTACGCAAGTGAGTTTAATTACCAGTTCATCAATGGAGCTATGAAGCTGCAGGTTGATACATAAACTACGGCGATTTGGACTAAAAATTTGGATCTGCAGTTTCAGATTCATTCTCTCAGATATCCAAAGCACGGGGTGCTATTATCAACAAAGTTTTCTATTGTTTCAACAGGTAGTTTGGCGGAGACAAAATGGAAAACCAGAAAATTTTTGAATAAGTTCATAGCAAACTAACAGAGTTGCAAGACTCTTTAAGCTCTCTTTCTTTAACCCCAATAAAAAAAGGGCAGAAAGATGTTACCGACTCAACTCTAATCGGAAAGCTACTTTCAACCAGAGCATTCAGAAGATTTACAGTCTCTGAAATTATAGGCAAGATGTGGAGATTGGAAACAAAAATCTTTATAGAAAAGATAGAGGAGAACACTTTTAAATTCAATTTTGGCAGCAAAAGAGATAAGGAAAAAATCTTCAATAACCGGCCATGGACAGTTAATGGTGCCCTACTCATTCTAAAAGAATGGGATGCTCATACAGCCTTACATAATATATCTTTCAATACATCAACATTCATTCTACAAGTAAATGGACTTCCTTAAATGTTCTTACACGAAAGCACCGCTGCAAAAATAGGAAGTTAGGTCGGAGTGGTTTATGAAGAAACGATAAACAGAAGATGTATTGTTGCTAATAGATACCTACGTTTCAAAGTGGAAATCTCAATTAAGAGCCCCTTGCCGGCAGGCTTCTTTCAGAAAAGATTTGGAGGAGGCGAAACATGGATCCAATTTAAGTATGAGCGACTTGCCGACTTCTGCTTCAAATGTGGAATGCTGGAACATGTAACCGGAAAGTGCAGTTTTACAGTTCCGGCAACTATCACTTCCGGCAATGGAATCGCAACAAATCTATTTGGGATGTGGCTGAAAGCAGAAAACGCAGGTAGTCTATTGTTCATCAACCCGGAGGAGGAAAAAGGTGAGAGAGGAAGCCGGCGGTCCAAGATGGAGAAGATCATCGTTCCGGCGGTGGCGCAGATCTCGAAATCTACAAATCTAGATGTACGATTGGAGAGATGTCTGACTGGGACGACACAGTTGCTGCGAAAGCCAGAAATTGGGGAAAAGAAAATCTAAACAGAGATTTTTTGACAGCTTTGGAGATGAACCCATAACTAAACTCTTTAAAGCTTACACTGAAGCAACAAGTTCTAAGGACAGAAATAGAGTTTCAAACGGCGGTGATGAATCAAATTAAGGATGCAAGTTTATCTCCCTCAGTTTTATCAAAATGGGCATCTGACTTTATTCAATGCATAGCCTCGGTCAGGGGTGGGCAAAACCGAACTAAATCGTTGCTTTTGGTTCGGTTTGGTTTGGTTTGTAGAAAAAAATGGTTTGGTTTGGTTTACTATGTTAAAAAACCGTTATTAATGGTTTGGTTTGCGGTTTGGATAATTTTTGGACCAGACCAAACCGCAAACCGCACTTAATATTATATACATTTATAATATTTTTTATTATTAATAATATATATAACTAATATATATTTTTAATTTTTAGTTTGGATTGTAATACTTTGTTTTAATTTAGATTTTGAATTGTAATATTTTTAATTTGAATTTAATATTGTAGTATTAAAATTAGTTTAAATTTTGAACAACAAAATTAAATTTTAGTCTTGTAGTTATTTTGGACTGTAAAATTAAATGTCGCAGTCTAAACCGTTAAACCAAACCGGACCAAACCGTTTATGAATGGTTTGGTTTGGTTTGGTTTGAATGTTCCTAATGGTTTGGTTTGGTTTGTTGTTAAGCTAAACCGCCATTTATGGTTTGGTCTGAATTTTTATAAAAAATCAGACCAAACCAGACCGCGCCTACCCCTAGCCTCGGTGAATGAAAAGGAAAGATATAAAGGTGGGGTGGAAGACATGTGCGCAGCAGATGTGGAATTGGGTCAAGCTTCCTTTGCAGGCCCATCAGGCTCTAAGGAAATTTGTGCTAGCCCAAGACCAAATACATCTCGTAAAAGGGCTACACCTAATTGGCTAACTAAACTCAATAGGAAAGCCAATATAAGGATAGAAGAAATAGAAGAAGGCCTTGACACTTTGGATCTGGCCTAAGAAGTAACAATTTTAGAGGAGGACTTACATAATTTAGGTGAAGTGGGGGAAATTTTGGAAGAACATTTAGAGACTAATCCAGCTACACCGACAGCTAACCGTGACATCAAGGAAGAAGAAAATAGTGAAAGGATACGTACTAGATCATGGAAACGGGAAGCCAGAAGACAAAACAGAAACAGAGGAGGAAGAAGCTGGGTATTTGAAGAAGGCCAATCCTCCAAGACACCTCAAGATTTTCAGTAGGCCGGGGAGGCAGGCCAAACCAAGCCCCCCTACTCCTTGGTTACTCTGTCTTGGAATTGTAGGGGATCAATTTAGAAGGAATGTATGTTATATCTGAAAAGTTTGATTAAGAAACATCAACCGCAATGTGTGTTTCTGATGGAGACTAAATGTAATGCAATTCAAATGAAAAGGCTCTGTAAAACTTTGGGATTTGAAAGGTTTATCTTCACTGAAGCCAGAGGTTTGGCTGGCGGATACATTATAATGTGGATGGAAGGAATTAATCTAAAATGCCGGTGGAAAACTGACAAGGTTATTTATTGTGATATGCTGGATTAGCAAGAAGAAGTTTCTTGGAGTATGGTGGCATGCTATGGTACTCCTTACTACGGGGAGAAGGAGAATTTCTAGAATGATGTGGAAACCAAATTAGAGGATATCAAAAATCCGCGGATGCTATTCGGTGATCTAAACGAAGTGGTAAATGCTAATGAAAAGTTGGGTGGCAGGGCTATTTGGAAACGGAAACTATATTTGAAGAACTTAATTCAGAATACTAGGGCTATTGATTTAGGATTTTGGGGGAGAAAATTCACTTGGGAAAATGACTAAGAGGGTAATGCTTCCATTAAGGAACGTATTGATAGAGCTATTGCAGACCAAGGCTGGCTAAATTTGTTCCCTTCGGCTAGAGTGGAGCATCTACGCAGAGAACACTCTGACCATTGTCCAATTATCATTAACATTGAAGGAGTTAAAAATAGAGGAAGAAGACCATTTCGGTTCTTAGAGGCTTGGACGACAGAAAGTACTACCACTCGAATTATTCAAACGGCCTAGAATATGGATGTGAAGGATGGAATGGCATGTCACAAATTGAATCGGAGCATGGAATTCACTACTGCATCTCTGAAAAGATGGAATAAGGAAGTCTTCAGATTTGCTCAAACTCAAATTCAATTGCTAGAAAAGGAACTTGAGAACTTTCAATTAGGTAATGGTGATAACAGAGGGAAGGAAAAAGCTATCATGGAACAATTAGATATACAGAGAAGCAAATTAGAGTCAATCTACAGACAAAATCAAGGGAAACTTGGCTTACGAAAGGGGACCGCAATTCCAAGTTCTTTCACACCAGCCTACTTGTTATGAGGAGAAGGAATAAGATTAATTACACGAAGGAAGGTGAGATTGCTGAATATTTTATAAGAAACTTCAATGAACTTTTTAAATCAGATTTTCCTAGTACGCCGATGGACCTAGGAGGGATAGAAGAGAAAGTGGTCACGAATGAGGAAAATGAGAATTTAATCTGCATTCCAAATGAAAATGAGATAAAGGAAGCTGTTTGGAGCTTGTATCCTCTTAAAAGCCCTGGACCGGATTGATATCTAGGGATTTTCTATAGGAAATACTGGCACATCATTAAGGAGAAGACAATTGGATTTATACAAGAATGTTTCAAAAATAGAACAGTGCCAAGAAGAATGAACCAAACGCTAATTGTGCTATACCGAAGTCAGAACATCCTACGAGTGTCAACCACTTCAAACCGATCAGCCTTTGTAATTTCAATTACAAAATTGTTTCCAAGATTATCACAAGCAAAATGACGAATATTATGGATAGAATTGTGTCGTCCAATCAAGGGGCTTTTGTTCGGGGTAGATGGATAGCGGAGAATACGGTGATAACTCAAGAACTCATCCACAAACTAAATAAACACAAAGGAAAAAAGGGGCTGGTGATTATGAAATTGGATCTAAAGAAAGCCTATGATCGGCTTGAATGGCATTTTTTAGATAAAGCCTTAGGGGCTTGGGGATTCTCCAAAGAGGTTCAGGAGATCATATTAAGTTGTGTCGAAAGTGTTCAATCCTCACTCCTACTCAATGGTAGCTATGCCGGTTGTGTGGAGTCGAGTAGAGGTCTAAGACAAGGTGACCCATTATCAGCATTCTTGTTCGTCCTTTGTTCAGAAGTTCTTACAAGATTGATTGCTAAAAGAGAAGAGGAACGGCAGATTCATGGCATTAAAATTGCTCGAAATGCTCCGGCCATTTCTCATGTTATGAATACGGATGATCTTGTGTTTGCTTGTAGAGCAGATGCGAAAGAAGTGGAGATTTTTAAAAAGTGTTTTGACACTTATTGTAGCTGGTCAGGACAGCTTGTTAATGGAGACAAATCCTCTATTCTTTTTTCTAAGAATACCGGTAGAGAAGAGAAAAGAAAGATTAAGGATATAATGGGTTTCAAGGAGATGGGAGCTAGATCGATATACTTGGGAAATTCTTTTGTTTTTGGAAGGAATCAGATGAAAGAATTTGCTAAATTAAAAGAAAGAATTCAATCTAGGCTTGCCGGATGGAATAGACAACTCCTATCCAAAGCCGGAAAGGTGGTGATGATAAAAGCAATCGCCCAAGCGATACCAACATATTCCATGTCAACTTTTGAGCTCCCAAAAGGAGTGTGCAATAATATGGATGCCATTCTCAGAAAATTCTGGTGGAGTTCAAATCAAAGTGAGGGGAAATTCATGGCACTTAAGGCCTGATCACATGTTTGCAAACCGAAGGAAATGGGGGGTCTCAGGTTTCGTCTCTTTAGAGAAATGAACTTAGCTTTGCTAGCTAAGTTAGCTTGGAAGGTCGCAAGTGGTGAGGATAATCTGTGGACTCGGATGCTTCGAGCCAGGTATCTCAAAGGACAATCCTTTTTTGAGTACTCTCTCAAAAAAGGATGCTCCTCGGTTTGGCAAGGAATAACTCATGCTAGGAAAGCTTTAAAAACAGGGGCGTGTTTTAAAATCGGTGATGGATTTGGAATCAGTATTTGGACTGACCCCTGGGTTCCGTCTCTAAACAACTTCCTAGCTATACCAAAAGGAGATGTGGACCAGTCTCAATGTAACAAGGTTGCTGATTTGAGAGATGAGATGAATCTTGGGTGGAATACAGAGTTGATTAGGAATATTTTTGAGGAACATTCGGCTGAAGCTATTCTGAGAGTGGAATGGCCTCCAAACCATAGGGAGGACAAACTTTGCTAGATAGGGAAAGGAATGGGATCCTTCTCGGTGGGGAGCTGCCACAAGAAGGTTGTTATTTTAAGGTTTGGTGATACGATTACCGGGTTTTGGCAGAAACTTTGGAAAATCGATCTACATGACAGAATAAAAGTGTTTTTATGGAAACTTGTTGCTGGAGCTATCCCGGTAAGGGAGATTTTAACAAAGAAGATTAGTGGGATTGATGTGTGCCGCCCCATTTGTGGAAGTGAGTTGAAAACGATGATGCACTTGTTCAAGGAGTGTATTGTAGTGAAGGTCCTTGCCTTTTCTTGCAAATAGAACTTTAGAATAGAAGCCATCCAAGTGCAAAATATCCAAGAGTTACTTGACTTATGTGTTGATCCTCCAGCAAATTTCCACACAGATGGTAAACAATTTACAACGGTATTTCTTGGATCTCTTCTTTATTGTATGTGGAATTTCAAAAATGGCATAATCCATGGAAAGAGACCGACTTTTCCGGAAGAAATTAAACGGCTTGAAACAATGACTAAAGATTTTATGAAGCGAAGTAGTGTGCTAAGGAGGGAACAGACGGAAGTAAGAACTTGCTGGAGTCCACCAGAAAGAGGGTGGTGGAAGATCAACACTGATGCAGCTTGGGATAATCAAAGGACCGGTTTGGCAATGGTGGTGCGTGACTGGGAAGGGAAAATCCAATTTATAGCCTCTGAGGTGTGCTACTGTGACACTCTTTTTACCGGAGAAGTGAAAGCTCTGGAGCGGGCATCGGGTCTGATGGAGGAGAAAGGTTGGGGAAATCTGGTGTGGTCTTCTGATGCTCTGATGGTAGTCAAGGAGATCAAAACCAGAGAAGGTCTAAATAATTGGTCTACTTGTTCTGATTTACTGCTTATCCGGCAAAGATTTGGAGCTTTTAATTGGACCATCAATTGGAGTGCAAAGTCTTCTAATTTACTTGCAGATATGGTGGCTAAAACTACTCTGTCATCTTTTGTTCCTATGTTTTTTAATTCCCCTTTGTTGAGTGACCTTCCCTTACAGTTAGCATTATGTGCTAAAATAGATATTAAAGGGTAGGTCCTGGGTTTGTTTCCCCGTTTATGGGGCTTTTTGAGCTTATAATAGCTATAACTTATTACCAAAAAAAAATCAATCAGCTTTATAAGTATGTGCATATCAAAATAAAGTATGTGAGCCTCACAAAATAATTGTTAAAGTATGAGCGACTTTACACCATTTCATCCATGTATAAGTTACATATAAGTTTTTCTCCAAACTATGAATTTATGATAGTTTCTACGCTTTATCCATTATACTACAAAATCTTTCATATTGTCGATCAACTATAGTATTATTTTTATCTTAATTAGTTTAAACCCAATTGTTCATTTTTCTATTATGAATTTGATTTAATTAAACTTACACAAGTAATATAACAATATTTTCACCAAAATAAAAAGGAAAGAAAAGTAATATAACTATGTTTCATATTGTTTTATTTTTATTTTTGTGCAGTAAATGTGTGACTAATTTGGTCATATTTATTAAAGAAAATTGCGCAATTGGAGTTCACTATTAAAAAAAACAAAAATAGGACAACGCAAGAATTCTTATATTTCAGAAGCAAATTGAAGAGATCAAAATGCATAATACATGTCACATTGGACTTATCTTACGTTCCCCTTTAAGAAGTAGTCAAAAAACATTTATCATCATCAATCCACGCAGTTAAATGTAATCAGACCATGATTACATGTAATCGCTAACAATCAGACTACCAAAAGGTAAAAGATGTTGCTTATATTAGTAAAATTGTATCAAAATGTATTATAGTTGGTTATAGTTGAATAAATTGAAATATTTCACTATTTAACACTCAAATTTTGGGGGGAAAAAATTAAAATCAAAGGTAATCAGTACCTCCAATCAGAAAAAAACAAAGAACATAAAACGAGCTCAATTGAAGTGACACTGAAATTCAAATTGAATAATTTTGAATATGACCTTATTTAATGAAGTGAAAAGATATTAATTTTGGTACATATGTAAGAACGGACAACATACCTTTAAAGGTAGGTCAAATTTGATAAATTCAAGTAAGGACAATGGAGAGCCCTCCGAACCTTTTAGTTATAATGTTGTCTAACTCTTCCAGCTTTAGCATATAATAAAAATTTAGTACCAATCATCCACATGGCTTGCTCCAACTTTCATGTATGTGGGAAAAATACATCCATTATAAAATAAGAATCCGACACTTCCAAAAAAAGAAATTAGAAGAGAGAGAAAATAAATTCGATACAAAAAGACTTTATACAGGACCCTTGACGAAAGTCCAAAAATATGATATTAATGATAATAAGATTAATAACTTCGATTAAACAGATCCTTATGGGAACAATTCAGTACTAAAAATTATTTTAAACCAAAAAAAAAAGTACTAAAAATTATTCCTTTTAAAAAAACTAATATTTTTTTGGATAATTATTTGAATTTGAAACCCTTCACCTTCAATGTCAAAAAAAAAAAAAAAACCAATAAATGGACAAATCTTTAAATTATTATGTTAAGCCTATTACTGCTAATTTAGGATGTTTCATAACCTAAAACATTTTAATATATCAGTCAAACTATATCTCCACTCTCCATAGTAACTTTGTGAGATATAGACAATAAAAATGAAACTCACATTCCCTCAAATTTGTTTAATTAGCTATCTTTAAGGATCCAATTTCCCTTACGAGATTTTTATTATAAAAAATTTAAATTAAAAGATTATCATGTAAAACTTCATGTAAAATTAAATGGACTAAACAGTATAAATATCATTTTTATTGTACACATCACCATATCTTAAAATAAATGTAAAGATAGATATAATATTAAAGTTATCTAAATATTAACTAAAATTTATTTTGCAAATCAAATGGTGAATAATATAATAATATTTAATTAATTTATTGTTTTGATTTATTTAAAAATTATTTATTTATATTTATTTTGGATAAATATATCAACTAATAATATATTATAACATTTCATATTATAATATTTTTTATAAATATTTTAGTGCTTATAGCACTGCTGAATATATATCCAAGTGCATTTTAGCATGTATGTATCAATTTGAAAAAAAAAAAAAAAATTGTATAATATTGCGGTAAAAAGTGACATAGTTCTGCTGAACTTTCCCGTATATCTAAAGGAACATTATGATTATATATCACTGTAACAGTGGATGCAAAATGCAAAAGATGATCCTCAATCAGGGATCTGCACAAAGTTCCCTATACTTTTTTGGTTTTAAAAGATATTGGTAAGGCTGTGCGTATATTCCCATTTAATTCCCTTTTATTTTATTTTTAATTTGGGTATTATGAGGGATTTTTTTTTTTTTTTTCGGGGTTAGGGAGCGTAGGAGGGATTTGACTTTAAGAAGATTGGGGGACACTTAATTCCCCTTTATTTGACTTTAGCTTTTGTCTTCCTTTTATTATGTTAAATTTTGAATCTGGATCGGAATTTGATTATAAATTTTACGATATATTTTTTAAATATTTTTTGAATTTTTTTTTTCTATTAATTCCCCTTTATTTGACTTTAGCTTTTGTCTTCCTTTTATTATGTTAAATTTTGAATCTGGATCGGAATTTGATTATAAATTTTACGATATATTTTTTAAATATTTTTTGAATTTTTTTTTTCTATTAATTCCCCTTTATTTGACTTTAGCTTTTGTCTTCCTTTTATTATGTTAAATTTTGAATCTGGATCGGAATTTGATTATAAATTTTACGATATATTTTTTAAATATTTTTTGAATTTTTTTTTTCTATTAATTCCCCTTTATTTGACTTTAGCTTTTGTCTTCCTTTTATTATGTTAAATTTTGAATCTGGATCGGAATTTGATTATAAATTTTACGATATATTTTTTAAATATTTTTTGAATTTTTTTTTTCTATTAATTCCCCTTTATTTGACTTTAGCTTTTGTCTTCCTTTTATTATGTTAAATTTTGAATCTGGATCGGAATTTGATTATAAATTTTACGATATATTTTTTAAATATTTTTTGAATTTTTTTTTTCTATTAATTCCCCTTTATTTGACTTTAGCTTTTGTCTTCCTTTTATTATGTTAAATTTTGAATCTGGATCGGAATTTGATTATAAATTTTACGATATATTTTTTGAATTTTTTTTTTCTATTTTTAAGAAAATAATATTTTAAATATTTAAACTATTTTGGAAAAGGGTATAATAATTATGCCCAAAGGGTATTTTTGTAAAATTAAAGTAATTTTTAGCATTTAATTGGTTTAAATAGGACAATATGTTATCCATAATCATAGTTAAAGGATTCATTTGTTATTTTAATAGTTAAAGGAAGTTATTTGTAAAGTGTGTTAATAGTTCCGGAGGTTTTTTATTTATTTATTATATATTCATCTATTTATATTAGTTATTAGATTAATGATTTATTTAATTGTTATTTATATTTAGAATATATAGATTATTATTTAGTTTAAATTTAATTTAAGTTTAGAATTTTTTATATGTAATTTACCCTATATTTTTATTATATATCATTTAAAATAAAGTTAACTGTCCAATATATCTTTGAAGATTATACACATCTAAATAAAAAAACTAATTAAACTTATATAGCTATACATCACTTCCAATCTAATGGATTTAGCCAATATTCAAACTGATTCAATATATATTGGTTTTTGGCTTTTTAATTCAATCTAATCCAGCCCAAATATAGAAAAAAATCTAATTCAATCTTAGTTTGTTTGGATTGGTTATTTTGTTTGGATTTGTTATTTCTATCAGTTTTGTTAAATCTAATTTTTACTCTATCCAATTTTCAATGTTTAATTTTGAACAAATTTAATAAAAAAAACTTTCTTAGCTAGAAACATTCATTCTAATAAGTATAAATCATTAAAAAAATTACTCATTAAATGACATATCAATAATAATATGCATAAATAAAATTACATAACTTGTATCAATAACAAAGACATACTACAACACCAAAGCTGAACTATTTTGTTCCATAATACATAAATTAATAATATAAAAAGGGTCCAAATAGGCTAAATCATAGACAACAAACAATTATATCCAAGTTTTCCTATGCCAAGAATTTAAGATTAAAAAGAAAACTGTATACACCTTTAAATTTTTAACATACTATATATTTATCAAATTGAATAGGTTTGAATTGATTATTTTGAAACAACAAATTGACAATCGATCCAATCTAATTAGATTTCAAAATTTTCAATCATATCCAATTTAATTAGATTAGTTGGTTTCATTGAATTGGTTATAAATAAGTTTGTGCAGTCTTAATGGGTAAGGGTGTACATCGGTTGGGATCTGACCTATTTTAGAAATAACCAATCCGATCTAATTAATGATCGGTTTAATTTTTTTTAATCTGATCTGATCCGATCTATACATTAAATCCAATCCAATCCAATTATTAATTGGATTAGATCGGTTTGGTTAATTGGTTTGGCTTCAACTTTTATTTAATTTTTTAAAACTTTTTAAAATTTAATTTTTGAGCTTTTTTTACTTTGAATATTTGACATTTGAAGTATTTTTTGTACAAAAAATTTGTTGTGCTTAAATTTTGTTTAAAAAATTTTTTTTTTTTGAAAATCTAACACATAAATGATTAAAAAAAAAACAAGACAAATACACATATTAAACTAAAACAAAACAAAATTATTACACTAATACAATCATCCAGTAATCTAACTCCAAATTTAAGCTAATATAATAAAGGCTACATAATAATAATATTAAACTAATTGCCATATGTTTTGTATAAAAAAATGCAGTCGGTTCGGATTGGATCGGTTTTGGTCAGTTTTTAACATCCCAAACCGAACCGAACAGAATCAAACTTCGGTTTTTGATTTTTCAAAACCAATCTAATACAATTACACTAAAATAATCGATCCAAACAGGTTGGATTGGATTGGATCGGTTGTTTTAATTGATTAGTCGGTTTTTTTGCACACCCCTATTAATGGAGGCCTAGAATAAATAAAATTATCATGTTTGTGTACTGGTCATGAGAATTAAATATAAAGTGCGTAAAGATGTGTTAAGACTCAGATCAGATCGACTTCATAGTTTTATAATCATGCTTTTCTTTATTAATTATTGAATTGCATTAAGAATTAAGATTTAAAATTTAATTAGTGACTAAATTTGAATTTATTGACATAATTAAATATTCTATTTGAAAAAAGTGAACCAAGCTGAGATACAATGAACTATAAATATATTTTTCAATCTCAGTCTTTCAAACAATCTAAAAATTAAAAAATAAAATTACAATTTTAAAACTATCAGATCGATCTAATCTGAGCTGGATTATATATATATATATATATATATAAATGAAAAAATTATTCCGTTGATTTTAAAAATTTATTATCTAAAAGGAAAAGCAACATGTCTCAAACCTATCACCTCTTGTGCGGTTATAAGGCGTTTCTACTAGATCTATTTTGCTTGACAAGTGAATATGATTTTCGAACTTTGCTTTTTATGCAAATTAGTCCTTCGTATGGAAATTTTGTTAAGAAAATGAATTGATGACAATAAAGGTTTTTATTATTTTTATTTTTATTTAAGTTCAAAGTAAATTGAAAAAAAACAATGCTCATTATATACCAAGGATCTTTGGTCTCCATTTTTCTGTTACTATACCTAAATACAAAAACTATTTATCAAATTTATATTAATTCCAACTGCCGCATAACAATATTGATTAGCATATTTATATAATTTAAATGTAGATAAATGCATTAAAAAGATAATATTTTAATAAAATTTAGCATTATTAATTTTAAAAAAGTAAATTTTATATTCACTTAATTTACTATACTTTTCTATTAATATTTGTAAATGATATGATATTATATCAATGGCGGATAGGGTTAGAAATAGAAAATTTGATCCTTCATAATGTAACTTATAAGTCATGTTTTATATATATATATATATATATATATATATATAT
>QANX01004660.1:52214-114910 GCA_003254975.1 Ochetophila trinervis
CAAAAAAAAAAAAAAAAGGAAAAGAAAAACGAATTGGATTAAACTTCTTATCCAAAAGAAAACATATAATAAATAAAAACGTTCAACTAAATTTAGAATATTTTTCAACAGTGCATTCCAAGCCTTCTTTAATGTTAAAATATTTTTTTTTCTAAATAATATTCAAAGTATCGATCTTCTAATTTTTTTTTTCATTTACAATCCATATGAAAATCATATATTCAATTTCAATTTGGCAATGTTCTTAAAACAAATAATAAAGAATCAAATTGACAATATTAATCTCAACAAAACTTTATAATTTACCCACTAAAATATATTAAATGTTCTTCATCCCATATTTGGAATTTATATTTGATTTTTATGAGTTGATTCGATTTAATTATATTATTTCTATATGATTATTCCCGTCGATAATAAAATGACGGGTAATAACTTTTGTAATATTATTTTTATTTTTTATTTTTTAAAGGAGCTTTGGCAAGTTGTTTAAAATAAATAAATGGGATAGACAGAGAAAAACAAGTAGGGCCTACAACATTCAAATAGAAAACATTCTTTTTCTTTTTTCGGGGATTTAGAAAAGTGAGGGAAACCCATTTTAATTGTCCACTGAACATTAATTCTCATTATTCAATCTCAGTAATTAGTGTAGATAAATACAAAGAGTGCCACAAAATGCCAAACATTAACAATTCACATGCATTGTCGTGAATAGAGAAGCAATAATTTATGTAATGCGGAGAAGAATTTGCAATCAAAAACCATTTTCTAAAACCACAAATTTGAAGGCTAAAGATATCAAATCAGATGGAGAAACAACCACAAGTGTGAAAACAAAATTAGCGCCAATAAATTCTCGATGGAAATTAACAACGAAAATAGAAAAAAGAGTTTGAAAAATTCCCAAAAATGTAAGAGTAATTAAATTTTATGCCAAGCCTTATTGTTTATATAAACTGACGAATTTGGCCTTTATAGACCTTGGCTCGTACAATTTCTTCACTTCACCAAACAATTCTCTGTTCTCTTACGTTTTGTCAGCTTCTTAGAAGCCAAACAGAGACCTTGCGATTTCTTAAAAAAAAAAAAAAAAAACACTGAATTTGAGAATTTGAAAAAATTGAATTCTCTAATCTCCGGCAATGTGATTGTGTAGAACTCAGAGAAAGAGAGTTAGGATTTTGACGTGTGTTTTTACCTTTATACAGTTGTAATAGTTATTGTAGATAATTGGTACTTGACCTTTTTACATGTACCGTATCAAAGCCATCATCATCAACTATTATTCTGCCATGGAAACCTCCGGCAAAACAAATGTAGAATTTTGCAATGAAGTTAATGAAATCTTAGCACACCATGAATTCAAATTCGATCAGGTAACTGCTGCCATACAGACCGAACTTACCAAGCTTTAGGCTCTTTGCATCAAAAGCTCTCAGTCTAGCCATCCCGAGATCAATCTTTTCGCTCTAGGGGGATCATCTCACTCTCTGCATGCTTCTCGTTCTAGCAACAACGGTGACTTCCATCACTACCACCTTAACATTGTCTATTCCTAGATTTAATGGTGAAGATCACATTGGTTAAGTCTATAAAGTCGAATAAAACTTTGATTTCAAAAATCGTTGCCTGATAAAAAATGCAAATAGCATCATTCCCCATGGAAGGGATTGCACTCCAATGGCATCGATGGTTGTCAAGGTTCCATGGACCACTCAATTGGAATGAGTTCACCAAGGTTGTCCTTCATCATTTTGGACCGACAGATTATGAAGATCCCTCCAAAGCTCTAACTTGGCTTAAGCAAACTTTTATTGTCGAAGCTTAACAAGAAGCCCTCAAAAAGCTTTTGCACTAGGTTGAAGGCCTCCCTAAATTTTTTCTCACTGGGTGTTTTTTTGTCGGCCTTAACGATGACATTTGTTTAGATGTCAAATTCAAGCAACCTTGTACCTTGGGAGATGCAATAAGCTTAGCTCGTCTAATTAGGATAGGAATCTTTTACACAAGAAGTCAAGCCTACCAGTTCGCTTCTAGCCAGCGACAGTTGCACCTAAGGTACATGCCAATTCCGATGATGGAGTGTTGGGATCTCTACCTCCCTAACATGTGCCTTTAAGCTTTGTCTTTACACCAAATCATGTTCGACTAATCACTAATAAGGAAGCTTGAGAAAGCAGTGAGAAAGAATTATGTTACTATTATGATGAGAAGTTTGTTTTGGGACATCATTGTGAACGACTACAATTATTTATGATCGAGGATTTTTCATTCCCTGTTTTCAATAATGTCACGAAAGTCTTTCCAGAACCAAAACCCTATATCTGATACTCGAAATCTCTTTTCATGCAATAATCCACAAACAATGTGTGTTCCATGCATGCTGAAAAACAAGAATTTAACAATGTTAATTGACAGTGGGAGCACTCACAATTTATTCGACGAAGCTGTGATGAGTAAGTTTGTGTTATTGGTGATTCAAGCCAAGCCATTTAACATTATGGTGGCAGACCAAGATATGATGGAATGCGTCAAGCAATGTTGAGATCTCACCATCTCAATACAAGGTCATTCCATCACCACATAATATTTTATTCTTCCTGTGACAGCTTGTTACTTGGTTTTAGGCTTCCAGTGGCTAGAAACACTTGGACCTATTGAGACAAACTACAAGATGTTAAATATGGCTTTCAAAGTTGTAGGAGTTTCCCATACCTTCCAAGGGCTACAAGGTACTTAGATGGAAGCTATTACGGAAAAAAGAGTTTTACAACCTTCAATGTATTAGGTTTTTTTTGTACACCTCTTACTCCAATAGCAAAAATGGTTTCAGCTTTTACCTGTATGATCTGGCCCATCTCCTTTATGAATTTTCACTACCATTTGAATCCACCAAGAGCATACCACCACAGCGGTCACATGACCATTGTATTCCTCTACTGCCTAATGTCGAATCAGTAAATGTATGGCCTTACATATATCTTTATTGTTAGATAACCAAAATAGAAAAATAGGTTAAGAAGATTTGGCCACTTGTTTGATGCGGCCAAGCCATAATCCTTTTTCATCACCAGTTCTATTGGTGAAGAAGGTAGATGGTGTGTGGATTATTGCGCATTGAAAAAATCAGAGTCAAAGACAAATATCCATACCTATGATTAATGAGCTTTTGGACGAGCTTCATGGCGCTAAATTCTTCTTTAAATTGGATTTACGAGGTAGCTATTTTGTGTGCAACTAGACGACATTCTAAAAATAGTTTTCATACAGATGACGGATATTACGAGTTCACTGTGATGCCATTTGGCCTTACCAATGCCTCGTCCACTTTCCAAAGCCTCATGAACAATATTTTTAAGCCTTATCTCTGGAAATTCATTTTGGTTTTCTTTGATGATATCCTTGTGTGTTCCCAATCATGGAACAATTATCTCTTCCATTTGCGCATCATTTTAACTATCATGTCAGATAACATATTGTATGTTTGGAGTTTCCCAGGTTGCTTGTTTGGTCCATATTATTTCAATGAACGGTGTGGCAATTAATCCCTCAAATATATAAGTTGTTCACAAGTGGCCTACACCAACAATAACAAATGGACTGTGTGGTTTTCTTGGTTTAGCAGTATATTAACAAAATTTTGTCTAGAAATTTGGTGGCATTGCTCCACATCTAACTCAACTTTTAACCTAAGACAGGTTCCATTGGATTGATATGGTCGAGGCAGCCTTCAATAGATTGAAAGAGTATTTAACATCTCCACAAGTTTTATGCCTTCCAGATATTTCTCAACAATTTATGGTCGAATGTGATGCATGTGGGATGGGTATTGACGTTGTTCTCTTCCAGAACAATAGGCTTATAGCTTATTTTAGTGAGCCTCTAGAAAAGTTAGCTTTGAGGTGTCACATATGAAAAGGAAATGTTGGCTCTTATTAAAGTAATCCATAAATGGTGACATTTACTTGGAAAACCATTTACTGTCCGAACTGACCATAAAAGTCTAAAATACTTGCATCGCATTTCAAACCTACAAAAACCAGGTGGCTTTCCAAACTACTTGGATAAGACTATTCAATTGAATATATATATAAAAAAAAAATTCTAACAATCAAGCTGTTGATTCATTATCATGAGTTGTGGAATTCCAATTTTGTCCATTGTGATTGCAATTTTTTGTCTCTTCCTCTTTCTTTTAAATCTTCCTGAAAATGAATAAAAAGTTATAGCACCAGTGCGGTACCTGCCAAAGATACTTCGACGTTCAAGTGAGTTAACAAAATAAGATAATGTATTTAGTAAATTAAAGAGTAATTTTGTGTGTTTTAGAATAATTCTAGTGCTCTGCTTGTTCAAAGAGAATAGAATTATGTCCGTTTTTTGAAACCTTCTTCATCCATTTGTGGCTCAAACTTTTGGGCCTCGTAGTACGCTCAAAACTTCAGAATAATTATGATTTTTTCGAAACCTTAATCTGCTCAAAAAGTTAATGTCTTCACTTACTCGGAAAGTTAATGTCTTCACTCCCTCGAAAAGTACGAATGTCCAAGCGTATTATGGAAGACGCCCGTGACTCACCATCAGGACAACTTTTAACATATCCGAGACTACCATTCGAATGTAAAATAATATCCTTAATTAAGGCTCCCCTCGGAAAATATCCGAGACTACCCTTCGGGTATAAATAATATTCACATCCATTTCAATTCCTTAGGCCAATTAGTTGCCAACTTTACAAAAAGAAGTTCAATTAGAACCCTTCTATACAGACTTGGTCAATTCAACTTCTTCTCACCAGCTAGTCCAACGTGATGGAGCTTGGTTCAAAAATACCAATTTTCTTGTGTCCCATTTTAGCGTAAATTATGAAGGTGCTTGAAGACTGTCACTTCTCATCTATAGGAGGGCATTTTGGATTTCACAAACCATGTTACGACATTCGGCAAAGCTTTGCTGGGCCTAATTTGCATTTTATGGTTAAGCAATTCGTGTGACAGTGAACGATTTGTCAAAAATACAAGACTAATTGTTTAAAGCATGGTGGGTTATTACAACCCCTACCTGTCCCAACTAGAATGTGGTGTGATGTTTTGATGGATTTCATTGAAGGATTATCACCGTCTAATTGACATACTTCCATCATGGTAGTTGTTGATCGCCTATCAAAGTATGGCTACTTCGTCGCCTTAAAGCACCCATTCATGGCAACCACCATTGCCAAAATATTCATTTCTAATTTGGTTCTTCTCTATGATATTCCAACCATAAATGTTAGTAACTTAGATACAGTATTCATCAGTTTTTTTCGGAAGACATTGTTGCAATTATACAGTACTAAACTATGCATGAGTTAACCCGCAAACTAACAGTCAAACTTAAGTGGTAAACCGTACTTGTGATGTTTTGCAGATGACCAGCCACACAAATGGCTTGATTGGATTCCATGGGCTAAATTTAATTTTGCTAAGTTTAATTATATAGGTAACAAACAGTGCTTGCTTGTTTTTTACCTTTACACATTTTCACTAGTTACTGTGGGTGGTTGGTAAAAGATCATGTTACATGTATGGATAGTATTGTGTGTGGAATAGATGTAATTAGAGGTGTAAAATGGGCCGTGCCGTGTTGGCCCAGTCCATTTAAAAGCTGGTTCATTCATGCTTGTGCTGTGCTTGTGTCAGCCCATTTATTTTTCGTGTCGTGCTCGTACCGACTCATTTAGTTTTCGTGTTGTGCCAAGTGAGGTATGGGCACAAGCACTTATGTGCTTGTGCCGTGTTCGTGTCTTGCACATGTCGTGCTCGTGTCAGACACTAATCGTGCCATTGTCTGTGCCAATTATATTTTGCATATTTTTTATAATATGAATTATATATATGAATAAAAATTATTCAAAATAAAATTATAAATAAATTAAATTAATTATTAAATAATATATTTTATTTTTTAATTGTCTAACATGTGTCGTGCATGTGCCGTGCTTGGTTTGTCACATGCCTATGTCATGTCTGACATGTCACGTGCATGTGCCTTGCCTAGCCCATTATAGATTTGTGCCGTGTCAGGTACAATCCATTACGTACTTCGTGTTTAACATGACACGGTTTGTAATGCGTTGTGCTCATACCGTGCTCAATTTTAACGTGCCATACTCATGTTGTGTTCATTTTTAATGTATTATGCTTATACCATGCTCATGCAGCCTGCCCATTTTTACACCTCTAGATGTAATGGGATATACATAGACTTAGTGGAGTGGGAGTGTTTTTAGCCATGTCTAGTTATTACATTGTTTCAGTTGTTATAGAAGCGTATGACATTTATGTATCTTTTCTGTTTTTATGAGGGGAATTAAGAAGTTTAAATTTAAAAACAATCATTTTCTCTTTTTTTCCTTCCTATTCTTCCTCTCTCTAAATTATTACTTATCAAGTTTTGAAATTGTTGAGAAAAATAAGAGAGGCGGTGGAAAAGGCTTGGAATGACGGTTTTGCCTTTCAAAAAGATGGCAAACCGTGTTAAGCTTATGACACATGACGTTTAAGGTTAAAGACATGGGACTGTTACACTTTGAGTGCGTTTGCAGGTTTCAACAAGTTCATAAATTATTTAGTGCCTATTTTGAATGATGGAGGCAAAAGTGAGATATGAACAATCTTCAAGGGGACTGCTTCAATTGAGCCTGTTGCGACTTTGAGTGCGTTTGAAAATTTCAACAAGTTCAAAGATCATTTAGTGTCTAATTCTAAATGAGGAAGGCAAAGTGCAATACAGACAATCTTTAAAGGGTATCGCTGCCATAAAGCCTACTTTGAAATAGTAAAATGTAAATAAAATGGAAATCTTAACAAATAGCAAGATGGACCTAATTATAAACATTGTTTGGAACAAGATTTTCATGGCATTTGAACCCACACTAGAATATGAGACCAAGAGAAATTGAAAAGAAAAGCAAAAAGTGATCGTTTAAGACTCTCAATTTGACTGACTTTTATGCACAAAAGTACTTAGTTTTTTCCCTAAAAAAGATAGAAATGAGTAAATGTGTTTATATACTTTGTCACATGCTCACAACGATCTGATGATGGACTACTCTGTGTCCTGCAATGTACTACCACTTCTGCAAACCCGTCTTTACCATACTTGACCAGCGCACTCACTCACTCACACTGATATAGAAAGAGAAAGATAAACATATATTTATATATATATATATAGAGAGAGAGAGAGAGAGAGAGAGAGACAGCTATATAAAACAAGCTATACGGTATCCCACAGCCCACTGAATTAATGCTCTTCTCAGATGGATTTTTGTTTAGGGTTTCCAAATTTATGTCTAAACATTAATTAAGCCATGAGGAACTGCATTATTTTGGTTTTGTTATTTATCATCTATGAGACAGCATGATAATTGCTAATTTACAATATTTAATTATGTATTAATTTTTATTATAAAATTTCAATTTAAAATTATAAACATTTTTAAACAGCTATTTAAATTGTCAATAACATATAAATTCTACGTATAATTATCATTTTTTATGACAGTTTGTGCAAAATTTATGGCTTTGGAGTTGCATCAATTGACATGGGATTCTACATTGGTAGAGACTGGAGAGATTGGCTTAATGAGATCATAGAATAATATAGTGTAGACTAAGTGCATTAGTATTGTCTCATTAATTTATATATATGTATATACACATATTTTTTTCACACATCAAATAAAAATGCCAAGCCTATACATCTAAAGCCCATGCGAAAGAATAAAATAAATGTGTAAAAGAAATGCATGCCATTCACATGAATTAAACCTTGATGTTGTTAATAAATATTTAAAATCCAATTTCCCAAAAAAACTAAAAAGAAAAATAAATATTTAAAATGGTGGGGAGGCTAACTAATATTTTTGAAACACTCTTACAGGTTTTTTTTTTTTTTTTTTTTTTTTTTTTTTTTTTTTTTTTTACAGGTTGATTATGTTTCATGCCGATGAAATCATGAAAATGTACAAAGCATCGAATATATAATAGATACTTGGAAAGACTCGTTTTCTAATTTGCTTTAATATTTCATAGATACTTGAAAAGACTAGTTTTCTAATTTGTTTTAATATTTGATTACTTTATCCACGTGTTGATGGCACGTGCTATGTACAATAAGTCTAAGCTCCTCTGATGAAGGGAGTTTTGAAATTGAATTGGGAAGCGAACCCTGTTGAGAAAAACTTTACCACATTACTCATATGCGCATGAAAAGGAACAGTATTAAACATTATTTTAAAGCATTCCATTATAATTATAATAATATATGCAGTACATGGTGGTAGCATTAGTTATTTGTTGGGAAACAATTAATTTTGTGGGTTTTGTTCTTGTGTGTGACTGACTGCTACTGTTGCATGAAATCATATAAATAAATAAATAAATAATACAAAAGAATCATATGAGATTGATTTGGGTCTAATTTTTCTAATGGAGTAGTAATATGATTATATGATTAGATGAATCTTGGGGAGGACATAATTACATAAGAAAGTGTGTAATTCGTACCCACACCTATATATATATATATGTTTACTGTTTATCATGTGGGTGATGACCCAATAATTCAAGAAGGGTAGGCACATTGGATTCTTTTAGGGCAATCATCCCCATTTTCTCCTTTTAAGTTTAGAGATTGATCGAAGAGAGAGAGAAAGAGAGAGTCCATGTAGTACAAGAATTATTATGTATATAATTATATCTTCTTTGGCGCCAATGCTTGCACCATAAAAAAAGGTCAAAACTTCTTAAGCATATTAAATACACCTATAATCCAACATTAAAAGTCCTGGTTAAAACCAGGTAAACACACTGATTTTGTTTAATTATACTGTTACCAAATAGTGTACTAAAAAATTGCATTTAAAACAAGACAACTCATATAATGGGGAAATTGTTTTTGTGAGATTTATCTCCTAGTGATCCAGATTTTTTGTCGCTTTTCATATCTTCATCTTTGTCTATCACGTGCCATCTCATTTAAAAAATTTAACAAAAAAATAAAAATAAAACAAGTTAAAAAAATCACTGCTTTAATGATCGTACATAAATAGAGATAGAAAAATAAAGATAATATTTTTTTATGGTTTAAATGTATTTTAATATTTTTTAAAATTAAATTTGTTTACTTAAAAATTTATACAATTAATTTATGTAATTTATACTTTTTAAATTAAAAAAAGTTGTACATTTATTTAATGTAGTTGAAATTGATAAAAAAAAATTACACATTTGTTTAATTTAGTTAAAATTGACAAATTTTATCAACTTAAAATTAATATATGACCCTCAAAATTATTTTTTTAATTTTTAATTTTACCAAAAATTAAAAAAAAAAAAAGAGAAAAAAAACTATAAATGAATTTCAAAATATTTTTATTTTAGTTTTCAATTTTTTTTTTTAAATTTCTGGTACAATAAAAAATGAAAAAAAAATAATTTTGAGGGTCATATATTAATTTTAAGTTGATAGAATTTGTCAATTTTAACTAAATTGGACAAATGTACAACATTTTTTTATCAATTTCAACTACATTGGACAAATGTGTAACTTTTTTTAATTTAGAAGATATCAATTGCACAAATTAATTGTAGAGACTCTTAAGTTAACAAATTCAATTTTAAAAACTACATTTAAACTTTTTTTTATCTATCTCTCAATTTATAATGGACAAAATGCAACAAGACGAATCGTAGAAGTTAGTTTTACTTGTATCTGTTGCAGATTAAGTTTGTTATACACTGCACAAAGCTTGTCTATATAAATATAGCTTAATTAAGCTCAGATTTTTTTGTAATCAAGATTTCAAATCATAGAGAGAAATCATTTTTCCATTCTTCTTTTACATTTAATATTGCTTTCTTTTAAACCTGATACATTTGGCAATGGCAATGGCAATCCTAGACATGACTTTGTAATGTAATCATATTTTTTTATTATAAGTTGGAAGAATAGTTCTGATTAAGAAATGAAATTTGTTTATTAATAAGTGAATATAATTAAATACTACTTTATCAAATCATGTCATTTGATAAATTTATTTGGAACACTATTTGATAACTCTTACATTCAACATATTATAGATAAGTAATTTTTCGACTTTTTTTTTTTTGGTGAAAAGTAATTTTTCGACTTATTATTATATAATGAAGTCTCATGTCATTTCTAAACACTAGAAAACAAAAATGGACTCATAATTTTTGCGTTACTTTTTTTATTTAACAATTACTAGTCGTTAAAGTATAAGATAAAAAAGTTAACATAAGTTTTTTAAATATTTCTGTTAAAAAATAAATATATATATGGGAACTAAACCATCTTTTATGTCTGTCATTACTACAAATAATATATTTATTTATTTTTGGTTAAATACAAATAATACATATATGTATATTTTACTTTATTTATCTCAGAAAGAAGATTGAGAGTTGAGACAAACTTTTGTTAGTACATTAATTCCATTGCATATTTTTATTTTCTTTTTACTTGAAATACAAATGATAATTTTTCTTAGTGGCCTTTTTCGGTGATGCGTGTCGTAAATATCAAAATTAATTACTGAATTTAAACATTACTATAGTAGCAGCAAATTCAGGTCGATTCCACAGAGACTGATGATCAAACTATTTCTATTCCAATTAAAGAAAAATTAAAAAGACAAAAGAGAGATTTTATGTTGGCAAATTCAAATATTAAAGAAAGCAATTTAAAATTATAGGAAATAACAATTACAGAAAACTTTGGTTCAGAGTATCTTCAATTACTAAAAAACAGGTGATCACAGACAAAATATATCCAAAAATAATCATTTAATGATGGATTGAATAAAATAGCACGGCTAATTTTATTATAACTCTCACAATTAATTAATTTAGATACGATCGTAAATTAATACTAATTCTGAAATATCTAAAACAACGTGATTTAAATCAAATCAAAACAGCATTAAGAACAATAGCAACCAACAATACACAAGTCCTACAAACGTTATAAAACTTTAATCTATTATGTATTCTCCTAAGAAATTAACAAAAGCTTAGCATGCAATTATTAAAATCAAAGTGCTACTAAACATAGAACATTCAATACAATTGAATTCCTAATTTGCAAATACCCAATCCACAAATAATTATAACGGATCCAAATTATAATCAAAAGAGAATTCAATAATAAACAAATAAATTGGAAGAACACAAATTGAATAATTAAAATTGAATTAAAACTTATAAACCAAGTCTCACACCTTGTACTTTAGCAATGAACGATACTCTTTCCCAAGAGAAATATTTAGTTATTCATAATTGTTAGAAATATCAATTCTTTATTGTTTTTGCTCTAAAAATGGCTATCCCCTTTATAACAATCATAAAACATATTTATAGTAAAACCTAGGGCTAAAACTGATAAAAAAACGCGCCTAAACGCTCATATTCGCGTCCATTCAGGCGCCTGGGCAATGCACCTGGACTACACTGTCTTGCTGTCAATGTCCACTTAATTACAGTTTTGCCACTGCTTTTTCATTTTTTCTGTTTAATTACAATTTTACCACTGTTTCTTTATTTTTTATCTCTTTAAGCTCAAATTCACATAAAATATAAAAAAAAAATACAAATTAATTCATTTTAAATGAATAAAACACGTTCAAATCAAATATTAAAATATATAAAATATATATAAATTGTATCATATCACCAAGTACTTAAATTTAAACAAAATAAAAAAACAAATCGCCATAATATATATATATATATATATATATATATATATATATATCTTGAAAACCACTTTTGATTTTATATCATCTAAAAATTATTATACTTTAGTTCATTGTGATTTGTAGCAAGTTTTTTGTTCTAAAATATCAATATGACAGGTATTTTTTTTTTTTGGGTAAAAGATCAATGTGACAGTTACACTAAGAAAACATGTAGAGGTATATATAAATCAGTTCCCCATTTTTCTTTTCTTATAATTAGTAAATATAAAAACTAATTCATAAAATAAAGTAAATACAAAAACTAAAATTAAATATTTTTTTCAAGAAAAAAACAAGTTTCCAAAAATTATTTTTGTCACCTTTAAAGAATCATTAAGAACAATAAATAAATAAGTAAACACTTTCATTATGCCCTAGAAGACTATTTCAGCCTTGTCTAACTGCAAACAAAATTATACAACAATACAAGAGGCCACAAATTCTTTATGCTTTCTAGAGAAAATTGCCCAATTACATTACATCCATCAAAAAAGGAAAATAAAAATAAAAAAATCAGATCAACATAATTGTGAAATGGTCATAATTATTGAAAATTTGAGGGGTTTCATTGGAAAAATAATGTTGCGGAAAATTATTGCTATTTGACACATAAGTACCATCAGCACACTGCCTAATGTCTCTTTGTACTGTCTTTTTAACTCACAAATAGTACGAAAAATGCTACTTCCACTCATATCTTTGCCATTCAGAGGATCCAATCATGCAGACCCTTTAACTCATAGTTTGCAGTGAATGATGGGTTCCAGTGTACAAGTAGGAAATAAATTTGTTTTACCATAAAAAACATAGTAGGAAATAAACTTGTGGAAAGTTATTAACTTTCAGTGGTACCTTTTTATTTATTAAAATTTGTGCCGCTTTGCTGACTGGCTGCTTTGCTTCATGAGTATGGAAATCTGCAATCAATACCAAATTACCAATTTCACAACCAAAATGCTCTTTTGGTGACCCTTAATACCAAAATATCTTTATTCTCCGAATAAAAAATACCAAAATATCTTTTCTAAAACAGAAGAACTGGTTTTATAGGGCAATAATATTAATACTGAAGAAATTGTTTATCAAAATATATATAATTATACTGAAGACGTTAAATAGTCTATCAAAAAATATAGTATTATTTTATTGGTTCATATTGAATTATATTTTTTTTTTATGAATAAACATTCTTCATTAAACCAAAAGAAGCAGAAACAGAAAATAGAAAAAAAAAAAAAAACAGCACAAAGAGTTAAACCAAAAGGTTAGCTTCCATAATGTCAGCCTCAACAAGTTTGAAGATATCATGATGGAGTTTACTCTGGGAATCAAAAACAAAATCAAAACAGCAAAAGTTCTAAGGTGAAAGTTTGGCAATACAGTCAGCCATCATATTGAAGGATCTGTGGTTTCAATTGAGGGCCCAATTGAACCGTGTAAATCTTCTTCGAGTTTGGAGAATAAAACCTCTAGACTTCCAAGCAACAGGCTCGTCTTTTATCTTTATCTCACTGACCAGATTAACATCATCCGAAGACCACATTAAATCTAGCCAGTTTTCCTCTTCAAGCATTTTTGAAGCCCAGTCAATGATGATGACTTCGGCTTCGTGGGCATCAGCGCATGAACACAACTGGGAGCTCAGTCTTAGCACCTTGCCACTCGAATCCTTGATCACCAGAGCCACTACTGCATTACCATTCAAGAAACTAGCATTTGTGTTGCCCTTCAAAACCCCAAATGGAGGCATTCTCCATTTCTCCAGCTTTTGCGAAGTGAGAATCTATTCCAAAAGATTCCTCCACCAACCTATTAAAAGAAGCAATAGCAGCGCCTAAACCTTCTTGAGAGTTGAAACATCATTTCATTTCTCCTATTCCATGCAACATACAACAGAGTAATAAAAAAAAAAAAAACAGAAAATGTTTCCTTATCAAGGAAACCAAGCCACATCTCTTTTGGGGGTTTAAACATAAGTCAGTCAAATTTTGGATACTTGAAATATTCCAATTTTCCATCACACACTCCCATTTGCTTCCAAAAGCCAAAGCTTTCAAACCGTAAAAATTAGTAAAAAGGTGGAGACTCGTTTCATTTTCAAAACCACACATCGGGCACCAAGTTTTGCCATTTTGAGTACAATCGAAAATGAGTGATCTGGTAGGAAGTACACCAGCTTTGAGTCTCCAGAGAAAAAGTTTTAAGCGTTCTTGAATTTTTAATTTCCAAATTTGCTTCCAAGCCTCAGCAGGTTGATGGTTTAAAAATAATGTTCTATAGCTATTTTTGATAGAGAACAAACCATTGCTACTTCCTCTCCAAATAAGGGTATCCTTACAGTCGAACTGAGGCCATTTGATCTTCAATATGGCCTACACCATTTCATCAGTAAAAATATTTTGAAGAATCTCCAAATTCCACTGTCTTTCATTAATCCTAAGTTCAGCAACCCTGTGAATAGAATTAGTGCTAATTCCTTCCTTAATCTGTGGAATCCCAAATGGCCAATTAGGAATCCAAGGATCCTTAAAAAGATGGATGCCAAAACTGTTTTCAACAAAAAACAAGCATTTTCCTTTATGACTTCTCTTCCGGCAATAATACCCCTCTAGATCCTTGAGCAATCCCTAATATTGAATTATATTTATTTTGTTAACAGTTTACTCATCCTTATATGTTATAAAAATTTTGGTATTATTGTATTCTGAATTTTGTGCAAATTTACAAATTGTTTATTGTACTTCATATTTAGCAATCCTCCTGAATTTAACAAATGTTAGCAGCATCAACCTAAATACTGACATTTATGCCCCTTGAACTTAACAATTTTTATTAAGTTCAGAGACATAGATGCTAAATATGAAGTACATTTGACAACTTTTAAACTCATGTAAAATTCAAGCGCAACTGTGGCAAAAACTCTATGATATATTTATTTATCAACTGATAAAATAATCAATTTGATAAACCATTAGGTACTTATTCCAATTCTTATTTTTCAAATAACAGTATTAAGAAGAACAAAAATATGTTTCCAAGATTACATTTGGATTTGAGTTACTTACCTTATATTTGAAATTTGGACTACTAAGAATTTATTTGGTTCATGGTAAAGTTTAGAGCGAATAGGAGTGCTACATATGTCAAATAAATTTACCATGATGTATAGCAAGTACTATGTGTTAATAATTTGGATGTTATGCCAGCTTTGGGGTTCAATGAAAATTTTAGAGATTTGGTCCACAATTGCATCAGTACTGTAGTTAGTTCAATTCTTTTGAACGGTAACACTACATGCCTTATTAAACCAATGCGGGGTTTAAGACAAAGGGACTCTTTGTCCTCTTTTATTTTCATTATTTATTTTGAAACTCTTTCAGCTTTGGCCAACATTCATGGTATTAAAGTTTCTCATGGTGCCTTGGCAATCACACATTAATGTATACAGATAATCTTTTGGCCTATTGTCGTGTTGGTATTAATGATGCAAGGACTTTTAAGAAATGTGTTAAAAATTAGGGCATACTGCATATACCACCCCTGAAGTTTGGTGAAATTACATCCTGGTCTCTCAAGTTAGAGAAATTACAGATACCACATTTGCCGTTAGCCAACCATCCAAAAAAGGCATTCTCTCTCCTACATGGCATGTAAAAATACTACTATACCTTCAAGACATTGGGAAATGTGATTTTTTAATTGAAATTGTTGCAAAATTTTAAAAAGTAGATATGACTGTTCAGGCAACGGCTATTAATTTGCATTCCCATCCTGTAAAGTTAACAACTGCCAATACATGTAATTATATCAAATATTAATTTTCAATCGCACTCCCTCAAATGGAACAATAGCCAAAAATACATATCTAACGGCTAAGAAGTTTACACTTACACCTTTTTAGCCTCAAAACACATAAAACCATCCATTATAGCCATAACAAGATATCCATTCCAAATAACCAGCAATCATAGCAAGCTCTAAATAAAAAATACTCATATACATATCCCTCATACAACAAATTATGGCTTCATCAAGTGGTAGCAGTCAAATTAATGAAGGCTTGATCAAGTTTAAAAATAAAAGATGTTATTGTGCAAAAAAAGAAAGTGTAAGGATCTCTAAATCAACAAACAACCCATCTAAATTAATTTTTTTTTCTTGCAGGGAAATTACAGGTATTACTCATTTTGGACACCTGATAATGACAAATATATGATACAAGATGATGCAGACAATGAAGAGAGGAGATGTAGAAATGTGTAGAAATATGGATATAAAAATTCATATGCGATGGTGCAAAAGGTAGAAGCAATGTAGCATATATTGAAGGTTATGATGCTTGTAAATTTAATATTTTTTTGGCATATCAATAGCTATAATTACATATGCAATAAATGTAAAAATAAATTGAGATATAACAACAATATTCAAGAACAATAAAACATTTCCATTTCATACTTAAGTGCATTCATCAGTTGGTTCAAAAGCAATTACATGTGTTATACTTAGGAAATATACCCAAGCAATGTCAAAATGGATGCAACTCCAACCTATGCCTACCATATACACACTATCACGTGTGATGTGTCTCAAAAAATAGGGTGACACAGCCCTATACCATTTGCACAATATGTATTTATATCATATGTACACATATAATGTGTATTGAAGAAACAATGTGCATTCAAACTTGGTAACAAATTGCATTCTTCAATACACCAAAAGAGTTCAAAACATTCACTTAAATACCTATTATATTAACCTAATCACAAAAGTAATAAGAGTTTGATGCCTCTTATTCAAACTTTTACTGCTTGTTGGGTTGCTGCTGATGGGGTTGAGATGTGGATGTGGAAGGTTGAGGCTAAAAGGTGGAGGCTGCTTGCTGGGTTTAGGCTTGAGCATTTCCATGAGCAAAATTTCCCAAACTAGTAAATATAATCAAGCAATAACAATTATACAAACCAAACTAACATTGTAAGCTCAAAAAAATAATTTGAAGTTAGTACATATATAGTTCTTTGCCTCTTTAGGCAATATCTTTTATTATGGTCAAATGCTTTGCAAACCCCACATCTCAATGTATAAGACATTTTAAGTGGGACTGGCTCATCAAGTTCCCTCCTCTCTGCCATCTTTGGCCTACCTGGCTTCTTTCTCTATTATGGGGGATACACTGAGTCTGCATTAACATTTGGCCATACAAATTCATCAAGTATTGTCCTAATCATTCCATTATAAATCTGCAGATAAGCAGTCCTTGTCAAACTGGAGTGCACATATGGTATATGACTAATCCCCCTATAGCCAATACATGCCATGTCATGTTTGCATGGAATACCTTATATATGCCATGCACCACAATCACACACACTTTTGCCAAAGTGTACAAGCACTGTTCTTGATTGATGAATAACCTCATACTCATCATTGCTTGCCCAAAGTATTCTTATATATATATGCCTTTATTTTGTAATTTTTGATTTGGACAGCTGGTGGAACCTTTACCTGCCAATCATTGGCGTTGAGTTCTCTCTTTTTCAATCTCTTCATAATCTTTCTCCTCAAATACTCCATCAACTGTAGAATGGGTATGTTCCTATATGTATCAATCTGATTGTTGAAAGATTATATCATGATGTTTGTCACATGATCAGTCTTGACAATCTGTTCAAAAACATGTTTGCTTCAATGTTGACCAGGAATCTCACTTACCTATTCATAAGCTTCCACATCTACCTCTTTGATGCTTTCCATTAAAGCATTAAAGTCTAGGACATTGGTGGCCCTAGCAGCTGCCCATAATAGGTTTCTAATCTTTACCCCAAGAAATCTATTTTTGTAGTTGGCAAATATATGGCTAAAACAAAACACTTCTTAGCATTGGAAAAAATCTCTGTCAAAGCTTTCAAAACACTTTTTTGTTTGTCTATCATGAAACTAATGATCCTACTTTCATGAACTCCTATATATTCATTTATCAAATTTAGGAACCAGCTCTAGCTGTCATAATTTTCTCCTTCATAAATATAGAAAGCAAAACGAAATGTGCTAATATTTGCATATAATGCAACACCTAATTGTCCTCTTAAGTGGCACCCATCTAAGCCAATAAATGGCCTACAACCCTTCAAAAATCCATATCTTTGAGTAAAAAAACTTAGAAAAGACCTTTGGAATACAGGGTTCTTAGAAAGCTGGATCCTATTGACTTTAACTTGTACCATTGTTCCAGGATTGTTACGCATCAATATATTACCATCCTTGTGAAGCTTAGCATAGCTGTCGCCATGATTACCACATAACCTTGCCAAACATCTATTCAACATATGCTTAGGAACAACCACTCCACATTGTTTTCTCACGTCTTCTCTGAGATCTTTAATTTTAATATCAGGATTAGTTCTAATTTTATCCTCAAATTTTCTAAAAATCCATTCACAACTAACCAGTGGATTTTTTGTAACAACAATACAACAATGAATATCATTGAGTGTTTTAATTTGAAAAGTTATTCCATCAGGCATTGGGGATGCATGGATCCTCTAATTACAGCCAGCAGCAGCACAAATGCATGTCACTCTAGCTTTCTCATTTTTTGTACTCATGAGGTTGAACCTTCCTGTATGGCAAACTCAACTAGAACCTTCATAAACTCATCAACACTATCCAATATAAGTCCAACTTCTAAGTGGGCTTTTGCATATGGGAGAAGCCTATATATATTACCATTCATCAATCTAGACAACTTTGCAACAAAGATTTCCTCCTCAAACTCACTTCCAATAAGACCATAATCATTTTTGGACTCATACCCTGCATTATTACCACTGTCAAAATCCATATCTACATCCACCTCCACATTATCAACACCGTTATCTTTTTCTTGAGCATCATCATCACTCCACCTAAACTATTCATCCATGTTTAATTCAATCATTTCATCCAAATTCACATCCCCAACATATTATGATTAAGCTTCATTGGGAACATTTTCTGTTTCAGCTTGGGGTTGAGGGGTATCAGTTTGCAACAAAAGTGGTTTATAATCAGAACCAGAGATGTCAGAGTTAGAAGGCTGACCAGTAGTTAAGGGTAAGATAGTACATTGAAAATGGATTATGTCTTGTTTAAGCTCCCTAAACATCCTAAAAACTTCTAACAAATCCACATCATTTTCTATTTCATAACTAGCCCCTACAGTTCATTGCAAATTCACTTTGGTAGACATTGAAATTTTCTCTCCTAGCCACTCTTATTACAAATCAACATCTTAATATATGTATATAAACAGACGAAGCTATACTTGTCTTCATCACACAATAACGGCTCAAATTCTTCCCCATGTACATGAATAATGATCTTGAACAACATGACTCTGAAAATGTGAACAAACAAAACAAAATTAACTTGAAATTATACTTAACAGAAATCCAAAACATTCACATTCACAAAAATCCAACTGAAAAAACCACATATTTCCAATAGCAATCCACAAAATCTATTTATTCTAGTAAATAACATACTCAATCATGCATACATGTACTAAACAGCAAGCATACTCAAACATATATGCCTACCATACATATATTACATACATATTATCCAAATACTACATTTCTCCCAAAACAAGAAAAAATTCTCTCTAAAAAGACTCTAAATAAATTCTAACTCACATGCCTGAAACACAAATAAAAAAGAGTAAAACCTAACTAAAACTTTCTATCTCGCATGCCCAAAAAAGAAAAAAAAAATCCTAAGAAAATATTTCTGTCTCACATTTCCAAAATAGCCAAAAAAAAAATTCTCTCTAAAATTTCTATCTCACATGCCCAAAAGGCCAAAAAAACCCTAAAAAATTTCTAAATCTAATACCATAACAAAATTCCCTTATCATAACATAATAAAAAAAAATCACCCAAACATTTAAAACCAATTATAATCCTAAACTCACAAAAATTTGAAGCCTAACACTAACAAATCCACCCTTGAATCAACCCAACAAAAAAGAAAATGGAAACTAACCTTTCGTATGCCTTTCTTCCTCAAATCCATGACTAATGGAAGATTTCTTCTTTTCTGATTCTTCAAACTGAGCATAATTAGTAACAGCCCCAGCCCCTTTGATTCTCTTTTCGTTCTAACAAGAGTTAGAGGGAACTTTTTGAATTTTTGTGAGAATTTGTTTGATGGAAAATGGATCTGGTGAAAGGAAAAAAAGGGAAATCGTGTTTGCAGATTTCTCCATAGACATGGAAGTGATTTTTGATAGACAGGAGGTTGGTTTCTCGACATTTGAGTGTTCAGATATATGTAAAAATAGTTAAAAGGATGGAATAGACAATTTCTTTTCAAGGCAGAAAAAGCAACTCCAATTTGTTCAATGATTCAAGTGATTTTTACCTATGCAATGACGACTTTCAAACTCCAGATAAGAGTACTTAAATAATTATATAGCATGGTGAAACGCTTTTGATGGAACACTAAATCCAATGAAGGCAATATTTGGTTTTCAAGGCTTGGAGTGAAATCTGTAAATCGAAAACATATGGTGGCCTTGGGTTTTGAAGGTTCAGACATTTCGACTCGGCTCTGTTGGCAAAGCTAGCATAGAAAATGGGGAGAATGGATGATTCGATGTGCGTTCGAATATTTCGAGCTAAATATTTGAATGATGAGTCTTTCTCTGATTATAGATTGAGACATGGTGATTCTTAGGTTTGGCAGGGTATTTGTAGTTCTAGAGTGGCTATTCAAAAATGTGGGTGTTTTAAATTGGGAAATGGCTTTGGTATTAATCCTTGGACAGATCCCTGAGTACCAAATTTATTTCAATCCTAGGGGTAAACCATGTGTAGACAGATCCAATATTCAGAAAATGTTTGATTTTAAGAATCATAATACTAATGATTGAAATTTCCAACTTTTGGAAATGCTTTTTGATGAAGAATCATGATTGATTGTGAAGATTTATTAGTGTGGAGAGAAAACTCAAGAGGTATTTTATGGTCAAAAGTTGTTACATTGTGAATCTTGAAGGAGGATCAGAGGCTGTCCCAGAGTGTAATGGAATTTGGCATACCAGCCTGCATGAACGTATCAAATTTCTTTTTTAGAGGATCTTAGATGGTGTTCTACCAACAATAGAAGTGTTGGTCAATCGTACAGAGAGAAGGGAAAATTTGTTTGTGTTATTTGTAGAACATAGACAAAATCCCTTTTTCATATTTTTAAAGAATGTCCAAGTACTCGTGTTATTGCCTTTGCTAGCATATGAGAATGTAGGTTAGACATTGGGGAAGCTTTTTCTTTTGATGAAGTTTTTAATATGTGTATTAATCCTAAGAATTCCTTTATTGCTACTGGTTTGGACAAAAGCTTTGTTTCTAATTTTGGCATTGTAGCTGGAATCTTTGAAATTTGTTGGTGTTTTCTTGCGTGGAGAAAATGGTGCTTTTATTGGATGAGTTTTGAAGCATGTAGCAGAAGGATCATACCAAATTTTCTCTCATGCGATTGGGGGAAAGGTGGGTAAAACCACCTTCATGTTGGTTCAGAATCAATTTGAAAGCGGCTTTTAAAAGGGGAAAAGCTGGCTTAGCTTTTGTGGTTAGAAATGAATAGGGTCATGTTGTTCTTCTTATGTCTAAGACTTTAGTCTGTAACTCTGTTCATGAAGCTAAGGTCTTGGCTCTATTATGGGCATCAGAGGTGGTAAAAAAAAAAAGGTTTAAATGCATTTTAGTACCTACTAAAATTGAATTTGTTCACTTAAGGGTCTCTATAATTAATTTGTGCAATTGATACCTTCTAAATTGAAAAAAGTTGCACATTTGTCCAATGTAGTTGAAATTAACAACAAAAAGTTGCACATTTGTCCAATTTAGTTAAAATTGA
Organism: Ochetophila trinervis; assembly: GCA_003254975.1. Classification (NCBI taxonomy): domain Eukaryota; kingdom Viridiplantae; phylum Streptophyta; class Magnoliopsida; order Rosales; family Rhamnaceae; genus Ochetophila; species Ochetophila trinervis. The sequence goes on from QANX01004660.1 coordinate 73,918, forward strand.
CAAATTCTATCAATTTAAAATTAACATATGACCCTCAAAATTATTATTTTACTTTTTTCTTGTACCAAAAATTTAAAAAAAAAAATTAAAACATGAAAAAAAATTTTAAAATTCATTTATATTTTTTTTTCTCTTTTTTAATTTTTATTTTAAATTTTTGGTAAAATTAAAAATGAAAAAAATAATTTTGAGAATCATATATTAATTTTAAGTTGATAGAATTTGTCAATTTTAACTAAATTAGACAAATATACAACTTTTTTTTTTGTCAATTTCAACTATATTGGAAAAATGTGCAACTTTTTTCAATTTAGAAGGTATCAATTGCATAAATTAATTGTAGAGACCCCTAAGTGAACAAATTTAATTTAAAAATGTACTAAAATGTATTTAAGAAAAAAAAAAAGTTGGAAAAGCATTGAATGGTCCATGGACAAGGCTTTGGTGGTTAAAAAAGTTATCTCCAAAGAAGAAGCGGAGGAACTGTCTTCTAGATATGCTATTCTCCATATTATATTCAGATATGCAGATTTTAATTGAAAATTTTTGTGGAACTCTATATCTCCAATGAGTTATCTGATAGTTTTGCAAGCTTTCTCTTGATAAACATACTCTTTATTTTTATTTTGTTGATGTTTCTCCATCTCGCCTTCCTCTATTCTCTAATTTAGTTGATGCTGACTTGATTGAATGTAGAAATCTATAATCCCTTTCGGAGTTTTTTTTTTGTGCTTTAATGCAAATAACTATTCACAAAAAAAAATATTATATGTAATATATTATTAGTGAACATATATTAATATAAATTAATTATGTATAAATGCATTTTTAAAAAGATAAATATAATTAAATATAAATCAATCTCATACTAACACATAACATTTAATATACATTATGTTAGATTTTTTTTTTTTTGGTAAGTTTCACTTTTCAGATAAATATATATATTTTTTTTTTGTGTGTGTGTGTTTGGAAAGTAATTTGAAATTGAGGATTTCAATGGAATTTTTTTTTTTTAAAAAAGGTATATATTTTAAGAAGAAAAATGTCTTTAACCACTTTGAATCGAACTTTTTTCAATATTGGAAAATTGACTCCTCATGGATCCATATTTTCATTTTCCTTTGATAAAAAATTATGCAAATGCTAAGAAATTTCATGTCACTTTTGCAAAAAATCTCGGACATTTTCACTAAATTTGACACGAACTAAATGGGATCTAAGAAAAGAAGAAAATAAATATAAAATAAAATCCTTAAATGATGAAAAATGAGAAGACATTTTATTTATTTATTTATTTTTCTATTATAGCTTTTTCAAATTAGTATTATTATTTTAAACTCTATAGCTTCTTTCCTAGATCTTGTCATCTAGATGCTATATAGGGTTTCCTAAATTTTATGCACATGAAAAAAAATAGTACAATTTCTAGGTTGATAAAAGTAATAGGAAAAAGAAGGTATTGATCAGCCAACCTACGAGTTGTACAATTTTCTTTCACCATAGCTATTAACTTCAAAATGAGAGCTGGTTAAAAGCAAGTCATAGAGACGCAAAGCTAAGAAACATTGCATAAGTGAAAAAGACGCGGTGTTATGGCATTAAATTCTTGGTTGGTACAAATATGCCATTATAGCTAAAAAATGGTCTTTGACCCTCTCTGTTTTCTCACTTTAACTTTGAGGTGGGGGACCAAAAACAATCAATTCCATAAGCTACAAGGTAAAGTCTGAATCACAATGACCCCCTCACCAAACTCCTTTACTTGGTTTTTACACTTTTCTTCTTATTCTTGAATTTTAAAGTAAAATCTCCACACAAAAATAAGGTTAAAAAAAGAAAAAATTTCAAACTTTGTAAATTGGATTCATTGATCTTTAATACTTAGTACTGCCGATGAGATAATTAATTTCAAAAATGCATTTCGTTTGAAACAACCCAAATGATAATGGATATCGTGGTTGCTTTTAGATTCTGATGAAATTAGATTTGGAGCTAAAAAAATTCCTGTCTTTAATTAAACATATGTCGAAAAAAAAATAGTGCCAAAGTTGAAAAATGATAACAAAAAATAAATGAAATTTCCTAATAGTTTAGATGGCTTCCCAGGAATAAAGACCAAAAGAATAAAGTAAAAACTCGAAAAAAAAAAAATTGGAGCAATCATTTGGCACCAGATCCAAGAAAAACAGAGAAAATAATTTTTCTTTTGAAACACAGAAAAATAAAAATATATATACTTTTTTGGATATTAATGTGGGTCTTGTAACTTGGTAATGAATTTATTATGCTCATTGTTTTTAAATCGATAATATAAAAATGTGTCAATTTGTTGATCAATTTAGGGATATGGATTACCTTTTAAAAACGATAATATAAAACGTGTAAATTTGTTAATCAACTTAAGTAGATGGAATACTAAAATTTATAACATATTCTTTTTTTATTTGTCAAAGATCATAAATATATTTTAAATCAAATAAAAGGGACATATTTAATTGAACAGAATTTAAAGAAATAAAGATGTATTGAAAGTAGTTTTGTCAACAGTTAAGCTTATAAATACTATCACATCAATTTTATATATCAACAAAAAAAAATCGCATCAATTTTATATTTAATTTTGATAAAATAAATTGATAATTATAGCACAAGTCATTTGAAAATGAAAGAAAGAAAAAGAAAATTTTTACGTGTGGAAATGCATAAATTGAATACTTTTGGAAAGTACAAAACAGAGGTATCACAGTTCAAATTGGCAAAAAGCTAAGCAGACCAATAAATCTACATCAATCACGTCAACAACAAGAAAATTGAGTCCTTTTCTTCATTTTATACATTTTCCTTAAGACAAAGCTGATAAATGATGCATTAGACATTAGTCTTAGGTACCAAATTGTCCTAATTTGGTTTAGCTTTTTGGAAAGTGTAGATAATAAAAAGAAAGTGAACTCCCGATAGTTGATAAACTACCATTAAATTGGTCTTGCTTGTCCTAGTAAATTCAAATTGCTTTCTTTTTTAAAACCCTTTATGTTCAACAACTATTGAATGTTTTTTTTTTTTTTTGCTTTAATGAACAATAAACATAAAATTGACTTATACCAGTTAATTAGTAACTTTTAATTGGTAACATAGATGATTTTGATTTTCTGTTTTTAGATTATTATTTTTTATTACGATTTTATTAAATTATGGATAATTGGCTCAATGTTTAAATGAGAGTTAAATTTATTATCTAATTAAATAAAAAATGAAAAAAAAAAAGAGAAGAAGAAGGAAAACCCTAAGTTGGAAATCATTTCAATTGTTATAAAATATGGGTAAAGGAGATTTTATAAAATGGGATTTATTTTGATAAATATTTTTTTTTTGCCATTATAAATAACTATCTCAATAGTTATTTCTTATTCAATAATGATACATTTATTAAAATATTAATTAAATTTATTTATCAAATAACATAGCAGTATTAATATTTAATTAACTTAGTTTTTTAATTTACTTATTCATTTAAAAATTTATTTATCTATATTTAAATTATATGAATATACCAACAAATAATACTTTATTATTTATCGTTTGGTAAATTTTTTATTATGTAGCATTATTGTTTATTATCTATGTTGCTTATTAATCTCTGAAACAAAAAACAAACAAAAAAATTATATTTGTTTTGGCATAGATTTTGCATATNTCTTTTTTTCGAAGTTAGCTGAATTGATGCATATGATAACGAAACCTAAATAATTGAAAAGTTAGGATCTTCTAATCCGTTAAGAACTTAAAAAAAAAATTAATAAGCCAGAGTTTCTAACACCTGGGTTTTCAGCCACTTCCATTTGTCACCACTTTTAATGGAGCTTCAAGGTAGACTATGAAATATATGATTAAATTACTAAAATGATAACACTATATGTAAAGGTTGTATGTATTAAAGTAATGGTATAGATCAAGAAGTGGTATTTTAAAGAGGAATGATTCATAAGAGGACAGGTCATTTGGACCTAAAAGAAAATGCCATTTGGAGTCTTATTAGAACAGCTTTTTCTTTCTATTTCTATTTTTTTTTTAAATTAGCTTAATGGAATCACTTTTTGAAATAAATATTTGAATAATAAAAGCATTTGAACCCCAATTACACACAATGACATAACATTCCAAAAATAGGACTGTTTGTGCATGGCCAGTTGGAGGTCAATCTCATGGCCTAGAAACCTTTTTTTTTTTTTTTTTCTTTCTCAGACCAACTCTTCCCCACGTGCACTTAGGGGTTGGAATTTGAAAATTCCAAAATCAAAGAAAGAAAAAAAAAGGTCTTGGATTTGTTTTTTAATTTAATTTTATTATTATCTTTGAATGTTCTTGGGACAGGGCTTTTTTTTTGGTGAAATTCTTGGGACAGGGCTTGCTTGCCATACTTGCCTCTTACTGTTGTCTGAGGTTATTCTGGTCCAAGACCAAGAAGTGTACGCTTGTAAGGAATATTATTGGCATTCATGCCATGCCGCAGCCTTATTAAAAGCAAAAAATTAAAGGTAAAGTTATAATTTTTAAAAGATCGGAAAAAAGTATATCAAAATTATTAGGGATTTACAATTGTAACTGTTTGTAACATACAAATTATTAAGGATTCACCACCATAATAATCGCTTTTTAATTTTTAACAATATAACAAAACGTAAAAAGGACTGCTAAATGAAAATGCATATGGTTTTATTTTGATGATGAAGCATTAATGAAGATAATCCCGAGCTTGAATCCTACACCATCAATATCAAAAACAAAACAGAAAAGGTTAAGCTCATTTATATATATATATATATATATATTTGAGTGTTTTGTAAAAGAGAAAATGTTGCTAGGAAGTAGTTTAAAGAAAGAACTTTGTTTATATTTTGCCTTTTTGATAAGAACAATAGAAGACAGAGTCAAATTTGGATTCATAAATCATTTTAAGTCTTTTAAACAAATTACATAAAAATGGTCTTTCAGAAGACAACTGAGATTACAACAACAATCTAATATTTAATACAACGATCAAATTCATTAAAGTTAGTAAGTAAAATATCTATCCTAATTTAGCATATGCTAAAAAGAAAAAGGAAAAATATTCATCCAATATAAAAAAAGAGAAAGAAAAAAGAGATCATAAAACTATTCGTGGCCTACCCAGCCAACTCCAAGATTTTTCTATGAATTATACTTATCCAAGATTTTTCTATGAATTACACTAATTAACTTGTGGAGCTCAAATAGTGGGGATGGAGAATGAAAAGGAAATTACGATGGAATAGAGTTCATGTTTCATTCTGAAAAATCTAAATGTATTTTTGTAAATTTTAAAATTAAATTTGTTTATAAATTTTTACAATTAATTTATATCTTTTAAATTAAAACAAATTAAATATTTATTTGATTTAATTAAAATTAATAAATTATGTTAATTTAAAAATTATAAACTTAACATTTATTTTTAAAATTATTTTTTTATTTTTATTGTATCAAAAATTAAATATAAAAAAAAATTAATTTCTTTTTAAATTTTATATTAATTATTATATTTTTAATAATAATTTTTTTAATACATTGTGATCCAGTTGAAACAAATTTAAATTTAAAAAATATTAAAATACATTTTAACTTTTTTAAAACAAAAAAAAAACAATGCCGTACAAAATAATATTATCTTTATGGGGTGGTAATAGAAGACGCCAATTCAGAATGGCTCAGAAACCAAAGACTCACTTTTCTTTGGTAAATTTCAAAGACCCAGTTGAAGACGTTTGGTTGGGATTGTACATAATTATTTTTTAGTTTTTGCCATTTTTTTTATGAATGTTTTGCTACGTTATAATTATACATATTTTAGGGTTATTTGTATCGATAGTTTTTAGTGCTTTTTACACAGTTGTCTTTGAATTTTTATTAGCAGTTTGGTCTCATAACTTTAATAAATATTGCACTGTTTTGTCTTTTTTAATTTTTTGTCGTTCATATGTTAAAAAAAATCAGGTGAGATGTACGTAGCAAAGGTATTTGACGTCAATAGCTAGCCACAAATTAAAATACCTGCAATACATAAAAATGTAAAGGATTAACACTGTAACCAGGCTACTATGTAAAAGACTTTAAATGCCAACATGTCATATGTTTACTTGCATTTTTTAACGGAAATATCAAATAGACAAAATTGTGCAATATGTACTAAAATTGTGGGATCAAACTGTAAGAAAAAAAAATTAAAAACTGTACATGCAAATTATCATTTATTTTATTAGCAAAATATTAGTCAATGAGAAAGTTATGGTGAGATTTACCAAAAAATAAAAATATCGAAAGTAGCTAGTTATGGTGAAAGTGGTCAATGGCTGATTGTGACTTTTGAAAGTGTTTTGACATTCACCACTATTCTCGTAATTCTAGAGGCCGACCCATTTGCCCAAAAATGCCCTTCTCATATATTCCTGTGTTTGAAAATAATAATAATTATAAAAATCAGATTCTTTTATTTAGGAAAAAAATTAAATACTAATCTATGCTATGGTTAGCATGCTTTACATGGGTTTTGCAGCAAATTAATTATAAGAGCAATAATAAAAAGAAAAAAGAAAGAAGAAAAAAAATATTTGATTTAATGTGTGAATTTTATTTCCTTGCATATGTGGGTGGAAGTTTTATTTACTTATTTATTCTTTTTACAAAAAAATAAAATTGTTAACCATAGTTTTAGAAAACCTACTTAATGGGTTGGAATTTTTTGTTACATGGACCCAATGCTCGTTTTTATTTGCCTTTTGTTTTATAGACTTATAGTTTATTGTTTTATGCTATATTTACGTTCTTAAGATTTTTATCTCCTATCTTCTTTTCTTCAAATAGTCAAAATTTTGACAAAATTTCGATGTAGCTCACTACAAATATATATTTTTAGATTATTTAGAGTCCGTTTGTTAACGCATTTAATTTTTATTTTTTATTTATGTTTTTGTTAAAAGAAAAAAAAATGAAAAACAACAACTATTTTTTAATTTTTTTTATGTAAACAAAATATTTTTAATAATCATTTTTATTTTTATTTTTTATTAATTTATTAATTTTTTTTAAAACTTTACAAAAAAATTTAAACAAATTCATATTTGATTATTGTTGGTTCTAGATTTTGGCCTTGACCGCAGTGTCACAGGTTTCAGCTCGGACCATGCTGTCTTGATCCTGGATTCCAATCCGGACTAGACAATCCCGGCGGTCCTGGGTAATGCCCTAACCGGGCAATCCCGGGTTTTGGCCTAGGCTGGACAGTCCTAGGTTCCATCCCCTACCGGGATGTCTCAGGTTCCGGCCTAGACAAGGCAGTTCCGAGTTCTGGCCCAAACTGGTTGGTCCCTGGTTTCTGCTATGACTAGGCAGTCTTGGGTTCTGTCTTGGATGTGACAAATGGGTACCTAAACTTTTTTTTTGGCAAATCAGTACCCAAACTGATGAAAGTGTGGCGCCGTTAATACCTAAGCCCTAATCTGTCCAAATTCCTCCGTTATCAGCACGTGAAGATCATGTGTAGGGGTAAATATTGTAATTTTACACTCCCAAACACCCCAAAATATTATTATTTTCTTTTAATAAGTTCCAAAATTTTATTATTATTATTATTATTATTATTATTATTATTATTTTCTTTTTAATAAAAAAAAAAGGCAACCAAACTCCATCACTCAGATTCAATTCACTAGCTCTGAAACCCACCCGACATCTAGTGCAGAAGTGCGCGACTGTTTCGGCGAGTTCTCCCTACTGAGTTTCGCATACATTTTCGCTAGCAGATTTTTCCCAGACTCCACCCTTTCCAGTGCAGGTTTTTCCGCTCAAAACTAGTTCTTAAAGATCAATTGCACCCAATCTTGACCAAGTCATTGTTGTTCGAGTTAGGGTCGAAGGTAGGTTGCAAAATCTAGGTCGAAAAGTCGATTCACCACGTGGAGAACTGAACCCAGATCCCATTTGGACCCCCCACGAAGAAGAATTCATTTTCAAACATTAATTTGATTAACTATTAATATGCCGAAGCAGATTATAAAATGCCTGTGTAATCTTCCAAAGGAATAGAAATCACCTATTAAAATCCAAGGAAAAATATAACCATTTTTGTTGAGCAGAAATTCACTCCCTACACACCCTGCTGGCGTGTAAATGGCATGTCCCCAGGACGCATGGACTGCAGATATAGTATTTATGCAACTAAAAAAAAAATTGGATATGACAAATTTGATTTTACATTCTAATTTTCAGAGAAATTCTCTGTTTCTTTCTTCCTCTCCATAACATTTCACCTTCAGCCACACTATCATCCCTCTCACAGATGCCCCCTCTAAGGTACAACTTCCATTCAAATTACTAACCTCCATAACCAAAAAAAAGGTTGCAAAATGACCAAACTCCAGCAGATACAATTAAAATAAAGGATATAATTAAATAACATGGTCTCTACAATAAGAAACAAATATCAAAATTACCATTGAGCAAATAGCTTTTATGTTTCCATCTTTCTGAAAACACTATACACAAATTGCATTTGCCATAGAATTTTGGTAATAGATAAATAAACATTATCAGAAAGGATTAACAGTCCATCGTTGCACCATGAAATCAAATTTTTCCCTAAATTAGACATCTAGTAGGATGAATTGTCAAAACGCTTAAGGTCTAGAAAATAATTGTAGATGCAAATGGAAAATGGCAGAGTAAGAGAAAGTCGGAAAGTACCTTCGGATGACTAATGGAAGAAGAACGAAGTCAGCACAGAGAGGTCTTTCAGAGTTTAGACTTGAAAAACCAAAGAGGGCACTGCGCAGAGTCACGTTGATGTCATTGGTCAATGGTCAAGACGGGTTCATACTCCGGTGCTTATTGGTTACTTTTTTTTTTCATTAAAAAGAAATAATAATAATAATAATAATAATAATAATAATAATAAATTTTGGAACTTATTAAAGGAAAATAATAATATTTTGGGGTGTTTGGGAGTGTGAAATTACAATATTTACCCATGCACATGATCTTCACATGCTGATAACGAAGGAATTTGGACGGATTAGGGCTTAGGTATTAACGGCGCCACATTTTCATCAATTTGAGTACTGATTTGCCAAAACAAAAAGTTTAGGTACCAATTTGTCACACCCGACATAGTTTAGGTACCTGATATGTAAATATCCCTAAACTCTATGGGCTACTTGATTTTGGGCTTCTCGTGTTATAGTCGGCAAAAAAATTTCTTCTCTTCCATGAAGTTCTTTATGAAGGGTGAGCTGAATAAAAAAAAGTGCTTGAGTGAGCTTGCTCAATATCTACTCACGAAATCAACATAAACCAAGAAACACTAAGAAAGTAGCACACATTTGTAGTCTAATACAAATGAACATAAAGTGCCATTAAAATAACCATTTACACTAAACCTAAAGTAGAAATGGAAACCAAATAAGACAGAGAGAAAAGAGAACAATATTATAGTATAGTGATACAAGAGAGTTGAAGAAGATGATTTTTGTGTTGTTTAGCCTATAATAAAATGTATTAAAGCAACTTGAGTACCCAAATCGAGAAAAACCTTATATATTTGTAATTTGCAACTAGCAAAGTACTTCAGTGACGCAAAGGAGAAGTTTTTCAAGGATAGTGTTTGGAAATTACACCTAAAACTGATCTACGAGCGAGTGTCCCTATTCTACAAGCAAGTATAAATTTGTCATGGGAGTAAATGTATTTTTCATATGGGAAAACATGTATCAAACTAAGAAAAGGAATTGTAATAGGGATTGTTATAGTTCGGTTAGTTTTGATCTCCTACTAAATGGAAATATTACTAGTAGTTTCGAACCCAAGAAAGGTTTGAGGCAAGGGGACTCTCTATCCCTTTATCTTTTTATTCTATGTTCGGAGGTTCTTTCTCGGCTCTTAGAGAAGGATAGCAAAATTCAGGGTATAAAAATCAGTAAAACAGCTTTGGAGATCACTCATTTGATGTACGCCGATATCTGTTAGTTGCATGTAAAGCAGATGCTAGTAATGCTAAGGCAGTAATGAGGTGTTTTGACAACTATTGCAGTTGGTTTGGGCAGAAGGTGAACTCTGAGAAATCCTATATTTTGTTTTCTCCAAAAACACGTTGAGATCAACAAAGCAGCATATTAGTGAGACACTGGGAGTTAAGGAATTGAAAAAGAGCTCCCTTTACTTAGGGAATACTTTTATTATAAGAAGAATCAAAGTCAAAGAATTCGGGAGGTTGAAGGAAATGGTCCAATCTAGACTAGAAGGGTGGCAAATCCAGCTTCTCTCACGAGTTAGAAGAGCCACACTTATCCGGCTTGTCATCCAAGCTATACCGATTTATATCTCTACTTTTAGAGTGCCAAAGGGGATATGTGAGGATTTGAACTCCATGGCAAGGCATTTTTGGTGGGGAGTGAAGGCAGGCAAGTGGCATTTCTTTGCAATAAAGGTGTGGACTGAACTATGCACCCCCAAAGAGCAGAGGCATTTGGTTTAGACTTTGTGATTCTGTTTAGACTCCTTTTTGTTATTTGGAAAATGAGAAACACTTTAATCTTTGAAGGTGTGCTCTCAATAGCCTGTGTGGTAAAGATGTTTGAATTTTTAGTTGGAGATTTCAATTCTGCTTTGTTATCTGATCGAAAGGTGCAAATGCCTCGGCTTAATACTTTTGTTTGGATTCCTTCCTATTAGGGGTTTGCTTTGATCATTGTGGATGCAGCGGTTAATGCTTGAGGGTGTGCATTGGCTTTCGTTGCAAGGTCTTGTATAGGTGAGGTCCTTTTGTTGCTTCCAATGATGAAGGCTTTCTCTCTGCTGAATTGGCTAAATTGGAAGCTATCAAGTGGGCTTTTGCTTTTGTTAAAGACAATGGGTGGGAGAAAGTGGACTTTAGAAGTCATTCAAAGAGTCCGGTAGAGCATGTTCTTTTTGAAAAGGACCCTCATATCTAGGATTCCTAAATTGGCATTTTGAGCTTAAAAAGGAGCTCAGCTGATTGTCAAAATTGGCAATTGTCTTAAATTCCTATATCTTTTAATAATTGTGCTGATATTCTTGCTAAACTAGCTCGTAATTTAAAGGTCTACTGTTCTATTCCCTCTCCCTTGGAAGAGAGTTTATGTATTTTCTTTTTTAATATTGTTTGTACTGAAAGACATCTTTTCCCTTCTTTACTGTAATTCCTCACATCTGAGAGCCCATTTTGTGTTTAATGCATGTAACTTATTACCAAAAAAAGAAAATAGATTGGAGACTTTTAAGTGGCTAAGAATGCTCAAAATGTTGGTAAAAAATGTTTGTAGATATATTATTGTAGATGTTTTATTCTTTTACAGGTTAAATGATTTGTTTTTGTTAAGAAAATAAACTCTACTATACGGCTTCTATGAATGCCGGTTGGGCAATATGTTTTTTCATGCAATTTTTTCTATTGCTCGAAAAAAAAAATTATAAAAACCTCCAAATGGATCATCTTATAAAAATAAATTAATTTAAACTTTTTACTTTTTTTTGGTTAAAATTTAAACTTTTTACTTTAGTATTGTGCAAACCAAGCAAATTGCATTCTTTTTATCCCATATAGTAATAGTAGCTTATTGCTACTTAGCCACCTGTAAAAAAAATTGATGAATTGATTTAAAAAGGGATAATTCAATCTACACCCTTCGACGTTTGGTTATATTACAATATGTCTCTCTAGTTTTTAGAAATTCCAATTACTTCTCATGTCAATAACAATTTTATATTAAAATTAATGTTTCAAAGGCATTTTAATATTTTAACATTTTTAATCATCATAAAAAGCTTCAATGAGACTGTACATAAGTCTAAATAGTTTGACAGTCCAATTATACAATGACATGTGTAAAAATTGACACATTTATGTACACATGGATCCAATTTTTTTCTTCTTCCAAGGCATTTTTTTTTTCAACACCCAAATAAGAAATAAAATATAAAATAATGAATATTTTTTATTTATTTCAAATATGCATTTTATTTATTTCAAATATAAATTTTTATTTAAATTTTTTTTATTTCAAATATAAATAATGAAATAAAATATACATTTTTATTTCAAATTAATGAATAATTTTTTTTCCACAAAACTCTTTAAGAATTAGTTAATTGACAAAAAAAAATGAGAATAAAGAATAAATATTTATGCTATTAGTAATCATTGTGCATTTTAATTTATTTATTTTTGAATAAAAAAGATTGAGAGAGTAGAAAAGAAAATCAAAATTGCCATCTCTCATCTAAAATGAATTTCATGCTCCACAAAAGAAGAAAAAAGAAAAAGAGAAGACCCATTGCTGCAATGCAATTCTTCTAGCCATTTATCAAAAATTATATGTTATAACTGTCAGAGAAAAAAGCTGTGAAAGAGAAAGATGAGCTAGAAAAGCCGAAAAATAGTAGGTGGTTGGTAGCTATTTTTCAAAAAATTTAAACTTTTTTTTATTTTTTTTATTGTAACAGTTATATAAATTAATGTCTGTAAATATTTAAGTTAATTTGTATGATGTTATTCTTTCTCAGTTAAATATAATAGAAATTCTTTAATGGCAAAGAAGATAATTGAAATTTTTAAAAATTAGAGAAACAGATTGTATTATAACCTAATATTAGAAAGTGTACATGGAATAAACCCATTTATAATTTATACTTGGCCCTATTGAACCCAAGAAATCTTAGCTTTTTAAAATTGACAATCAACAGCTTTTATTATATAACAAATTCACTTATTAATTTCTAAAAATAAAAATAAATTCTCTTATTGATATAAATTTACATTTACGTAGTTAAAAAAACAAATAATTGTTTCTTTTCATAAAACAAATAAATTTTTAATCATAATTGCTAGAGAAATAAAATCATGATTTCAAAAAATAAAATAAAATCATATATATGAATTTTTGTAATTCTGAGTTTTACATATAATATATATATATATATAATAAAGGGATAATTACAATAACATAGAGGTGCTAAGTGTCACGAGCTTGGCATTTTGTCGAACATTTTGTGGGCGACGTAAGTTTGGCATTTCGTTGAACACTTGGTGAGCATTCTCCATACTTTGAGAAAAGTCAAGAATTTTTTAGAAACTTATGGAGAGGTCCAGAGTTTTCTAGAGTTGAGTATAATATTCTATAAACCTATGGAAAACTCAAGAGTTCTCTAGAATTGTGTGGAACATTCTAGAAGGTCATGGAGAATTCAAGAGTTTTCTAGAGATGCGTGGAACCTTCTAGAAGCTTATAGATAACTCTAGGCTTTCCATGCAACTAGACATGTGTGGAATTCTCTAGAAACCTTTGGAGAACTTTAGCTTCGTAAAACGTATAAATATATTAGATATTTATGTAGAAAATTTTAGAGACTCATTCTCCACAGTAGGATTAAATCATTTATAGCCGTAGGATTATTTTTAGTTGCCTATAAATAGGTGGATGCCTCATTTGGTCAAACCATCATGAAAATCCAAAAACATTCAAGCATTCAAGTTGTATAGCTTTCTTTCAAGCAATATACTTTCATTCTCCCAAACTCTTGTGTTCTATTCTTGCTTGCTTAGCTTTCTCTTCCTTATAGGCAAAAAGGCTTACTTAGTTGCAACACAAAAGGTCGTAATAGCAACTAAGGCCGCACGGCTTGAAGGGTCGAAAAACAAGTCCGTGACATAAGGCACCCAAATTGCATCCCACTTGGAGCCCAAATACGGTAACAGAAGTTTCTCCAAAACGTACAGTTCCTTAGCCTTTTATGAAACCTCATCAATTTTGACTAAAGATGAAAAATTCGAAATTTTCAGTGAAATTTCGCCGAAATTTCGTTTTTTTTTGGGTTATGGAAATTATTTTCTAACAAAAAAAAAAGGGTAAAATTTCCATAATTTCCGTCTAAATTTTCGATATTTCTTCGATATTTCAGTCAAAATTTCCATGTTGATTCCTTTACAATTTGGTTAAAATTTCCATAATATCCTTGGAAATTTCTGATATTTCTCCGGTATTTCCTTCAAAATTTTCATATTAATTCCTTCACTATTGGGTTAAAATTTCCATAATTTCCGTGGAAATTTATGAAATATCTGTGAAAATTCTGAAATATCCATAGAAATTTTCAAAATATCCTTGGAAATTTCTGAAATATCCATGGAAATTTTGAATATATTTATTATTTTTTTATAAAATTTTAAAAATATTATAGATTTTTATAAAATATTAAAAAAATATTATATTTTAATATTATATTAAATATATTAATTAATGAAACTGGTTTATTTAGATGATAGAAAGGAAATTCTGATCTAAAAATTACTCTGCAAGCAGAAAAGGAGGTTATAAATGTTCCAAGAGTGATCGCTGAAAAAGTAGATTCTAGTAGTGTTGATTTTTTTCGAAAGTTTATGAGATTACCAACTAGAACTCTTTGTACTTCAGCCATTTGCAGAGGTACATGTTCAGAATTTCAAACTATTGATAGTAATTCTCTTAAACGGTGATATCAATGAATATTTTTGTGAAATTATAAAGTTACGAAAGAGTCACCAAGTCAATAAATATTGAGTCCATTTAGCGGTAAGAGCATTACACTAATACAATGCAAAATAAAGATTATGAAAGTAGAGAAGGTAGGCCTAGAATTGATGTTATAGAAAAAAAAAAAACTATATATGTAGAGAAAAATATACAATAGAAACGTCACAACAAAAAAATAAATTTTTTAAGATGAATATAACTCTTATTCAATTGATGCTTATGAAATGACATCAAGTAAAAACTTATGTATACATTTTCAAGCTCAACCATCAACAGACAACAGTTATGCATAGAGCTAACTAATATAATATCTATATTATGACTATCAACAAAGACAATTAGATGTAATATTATATTTATATGGTTGACATATTAACAAATACATGCAAAACTAATCACGAAAATATATTATTTTATCAATATTTTTCTCAATACACTGTTAAAAATGAGGATAAGAAAGTGAGCGAAAAGTTTCAACAACCAAAAAATTCTATGTGGTATTGAATAATATTTAAGTAATTAAGTATTATTATTCTAATTAATGAATAATTTATTACTTAATATATTATTTTTTATTACTGTCAACGAGTATTATATGTCTCTTGATATGAAAAATATAATTTTCACTCAATATTTTTTCAATTTTTACAGTTAAATTGATAAAGTATCTAATAAATAAGCATATTCTGAAGTTTCATTAAAAATTTCCATATTTTTCTATAAATTTCCGTCATTTCTTTCGTATTTTTATCGATATCGATATTTCTATATTTTTGACATTCGATATTTCCGTCGATATCGATATTTTTATCCTTGATTTTGACTGATGGAAACGATGCATTTCAAACAAAATAAGTTTACTCATCAAAACGCAGGAGTTCTCGTCTTCCTCATCAAAATGTAGGGGTTCTCATCTTCCTCGAGTTTGTGGTAAGATCCTTCCCCTACGAAATTCGAAAACTCCTCTGCACCAATTTAACAGTCACACAGAAAACTGGGCTTGTGAATACTTGTAATTGTGGGTTTTCCATACAATGGAATTAGAAGTAAATTGAAATTAGTTCACCAAATTTTGCGATTAAAACAATCTCATCTCATTTGAACTTATATAAACTGAATTAATGATGATGATAATGAAATTGCCTACTTATTGTCAATTATGATGCTTTGTTTCTATAGGATGGTTTTAACTCTTTAAGAGGAACAAACTGATATCATTACTTTGTTAATACAGGGCTTTCGTTTCATACCACATAAGATAGTTTACGAAATGCTTTCCAAAATTTTGGCCAGCTTATCGAAGGTGACAAATGATAATTTTCACATGGATGAGTTATTTTAGGTTGTAACTTTTTTCATGGAGGAACTGCCTATTTATTATTTTGCAATCAATCTGATGATTGATTGAATAGCAAATAAGCCAAGTGGGTTTGCTTTACTCCGTTATGCAACTGAGGAGGAATCTCAAAAGGCTATTGAGGGGATGCATAGGAAGGTATATCCAGACTATCTTTATATGAGCTAAAATTTTTTTCATATAAATTGAATTTCGTTGGAGAAGGATCTAACCACAAACTCGAGGATCTGACCACAAACTTGAGGAAGACTAGAACCCCTGCGTTTTGATGAGTAAACTTATTTTGTTTGAAACGCACCGTTTTCGTCAGTCAAAATTGATGAAGTTTCATAAGAGGTTAAAGAACGGTGAATTTTGGATAAACTTCCGTTACCGTGTTCGAGCTCCAAGTTCGGGTGCCTTAGCACCCCTCAACAGTAACATACCTCTTATTTTAAACCTTTTGCAGGATCACCATTGTATTTTAGTTTTAGTTTTTTTTTTTTTTGTTTTTTTTTTTTGCATCATAAACTTACCTTTTAAGTATAGTTTGCTTGCAATTTTTCTCTTCTAATTATATTTTGCTTGCAACTTATCTCTTCTAATTGTATTTTGCTTGAAATTTATCTTCTTCTTTTTATCTTTTTTTTCCCCTCTTAAAGTGGCTAATAAAAACTCAAAATTCAAAAATGAGAAGCCAAAAAAAATGCCTTGTTAATAAAAGAATGCCATTTCATTTAATAATTAAAAAAACTCAAAAAAAAAAAACAAAAAGAAAAAAAAAAACAACGGTGATTCTGCAAAATTTTTAACCTAATATGTTTTTCTAATTATCCCTTAATATATTTACATTTTGATAGGTTGCTTTTGATTGATGACAAAAATTATGACCCTTAATGATGAATAACTGTAAACGGAAACACTAGCCCTTTTAGTACCCAATCCACCCAAATAATTTTTGATTACACATTAAATGAAATAATTATTATAATGATTTACGCATTATTTTTCTTTCTCTTCAACTTCATTGTTTGTTTGGAAGACATTAGGGGACATTCAAATGAGATAGAAAATAAAATAATTTCATAAACAATCTATAAAAATATCTCATTTCAATCCAAATCCACTCCAACCTAATCCATGTCAATTTCCCATTACACAGAGAGAAAAAAAATTATTCAATCAAAAAAAAAAAGAAATTGCCCAAAAGGATAAAAAATAAAATAAAATAAAAAACACGTAACCCCACTAAAGAAAATGAAAAGGAGGAGAAAAATCATGGGAAAACACACAGGGGCAATCCTGGAAAAATACAGGCATTTAGACCGAGAAAATTTGATGGCGGCAACAGGCGTCAAACTTTCTGTCAAACCAAACAACCATCCAAGAGTCTTTTTCTTTTCTCTTTTTATTTTTTATTTTTATATATAAATAAAATAAAGGTTCGAGAGGGATAGCATCACAAACCCCTCAAAATAGCAATATTTAAAAAGGGACCCTCAAAAATCCCACGCTAACTAACCAATCAAATCCCAAACCCTTTCCGATCTTGCCCGTCTAGTTCTTACCTAAAATTTCAAAATGTAAAAAAATATAAAATAAAATAAAAATAAAAAAACCGACGTAGACAATTCTCTCTCTTTCTCTTTCTATTTCTAAACTCACCCACACTGTTCTCTCTTTCTTCTTTCTCTTTCTTCTTTTCTGTGCCTCTGCTACAAGCCGACGACAAACTCCGCGCTGGCAAAGATTCCCTCTCTTCCTCCTCCACTGTGTCTTTTTTTTTTCTTTGGGTTTTCCTTTCCCTTATCTTCCACTTACTGTAACCCAAACCCTAAAAAAAAAAAAAAAAAAAAGATTCTGCCGAGAAACAAACGTTACTTACAGTGTCACAGTCACAGTCACCGCCATGCTTTTTTCTCGATCTCTGAATAAACTCCACTTCTAAATTCCAAAAACCCATTTCTAATAATACTTTATTACCCTCATCGTTGTTTTAGAAAAGATTATAGCTGAGTTGAGGATTTTTTTTTCATGGGCTGTGCCAGCTCCAAACTCGATGATCTCCCGGCGGTTATGCTCTGCCGGGAGCGTTGTGCTTTCTTGGACGAAGCTATTCAAAAGCGTTACGAGCTCGCCGAAGCTCATATGGCTTACATTCACTCGCTCAAAGGTATTGGTCGCTCATTGAATAGTTTCATCGGTCAGGATTTGGGCAATTCCTCTGGCTCACCTCCTTCCCCGATGCTCAATCTTCCTCCTCAGAGAAAAGGAGATCCCTTTGTTTCTTCGAGTATCCAAGCTCCGAAATCGCCGCCTCATCATCATTCTCACTCTAATTCCGGTTCCCACCTTCATTTTCATTCCGATTCCGACGGTGACGATTCCGGTGGGTCCCTTCACCATTCCGATCATTCTTCGCCTCTGCACGCTCCCGGCGGTCATATTGATTACATGGATGCCGATCAACAAGGACTGGGTTCGTTCCCAGGTGGGTTTATGCATATGAATTACATGAAGAAGAAAGCGACGCCGTCTGTGGTGTACCAGCAGAGACCCGTTAGTCCAGAGACTGTACACCGAATGGATATGGGTGAATCTTCTACTTCTACTTCCTATTATCCTTATGCTGCTTACCCAAACAGCTTAAATTCTAATCCTTATTCGAATTATGGATATCCCAATTACGGTAGTGGAATTGGGGGGTATTACGGCGGTGGTTCCTCGCCTCCTCCTTATGGGGTTATGCCGGGGCAGCAGCCTCCGGCGGGGGCTGCGTCGTCATCGAAACCGCCGCCGCCGCCTCCGTCTCCGCCTAAAGCTTCGACTTGGGATTTTTTGAACCCGTTTGAGACCTACGAGAAGTACTATTCACAGTACACGCCGAGCAGGGACTCGAAGGAGGTGAGGGAAGAGGAAGGGATACCTGATTTGGAAGACGAGGATTACCAGCATGAGGTGGTGAAGGAAGTTCATGGGGATCAGCATTTCACTGTTGATGGAGGTGGGAAGCACTCAAAAGCAGCTGAGGTAGACGATGAGGTTGGTGGCACGGAGCCGTCGCTTTATCAGACGAGGCCGAGCGTTTCCATGGAGAATGAAGGTGGTGGAGTGGAATATGAAGTTCATGTGGTGGACAAAAAGGTTGTTAATGATGCAGAGAGGTCTGACGAACGAGCGGCATATAAAGCTCGAGCAGGCCCTCGGAATGCTTTTGAAGCGGCCAGGGAAATTGAGATTGAGTTTCAGAGAGCTTCTGAGTGTGGAAATGAAATTGCCCAGATGCTCGAAGTGGGAAAGCTTCCATATAACCGGAAACATGGTAAAAAAACTAAAATAAAATTAAAGAACTTTTTTATTGCTACTCTTATTTGTGCTCTTGATCTGTGAGATTTCATTAAGTTCCTGGGTTTGGGTGCGTAAAATTATTATCGAAATCGTGTCTTTTTTTGATGGATCGTGTATATAAGTTTACTCATTATCACTTCCAGTTTATTTGAAGTGGACATTCATTTTGAATGTTGTTTAACTTTGAATTATATGGATCTTTACGAAGCAGCTTCTTACAAGATGTTGCATGTCGTCACTCCGTCTTTGTCAGTAGTATCCTCCCAGCCTTCTACTTCTAAGCACGCTGAGACCTCGTCCTCTGCTGACAAGGCTGGTCCTGCTCAGTTGGACTTTGATGAAATGGCTTTGAGGTCTAGAAGCCTCTCTTCTACCTTGCACAAGCTGTACCTTTGGGAGAAGAAACTCTATAATGAAGTTAAGGTGTGTTTTTTGGTTCCTGTTATTAGCTTGATGTCACTAATTTTATGTAGTTGTTATTTTCTTTTGAATCATCCTACGCTCTTGCTGTTTCTGGACCAATTTGAAGTGTCCTTTTACTGTCACTAGTAGGGTTAATGAATTCTTTCCCAAGAATTCTAAATATCCAACCAGCGAGGATGGCTGTTCCTGTTGATGGTTTTGGATTTTCTTATTAGCAAGATTAAAACTCACTTTCTCGACCTATTAGATTTGTTCTCGTATTGTCACACCTGTCTTATAACATTATATATATTGTTTAGAACATGGATCTTTTTAAAAGATAACACTACTCATTCTCTTCTCTAAACATTCCATGTGACAAGTTTTGTCTTTTGATTTTGTCTATCTGTTTTGATTATCATTTGGGTTTAGAATTTTTGAGATTGTGGCTGTGTACCATAATTTTATCCCTGATTTCATGTCCTTTAATGGGGGTTTCCATCGTTTTACTTTTTCAGGCTGAGGAAAAGATGCGGGTAATCCATGACAGGAAGTGCCGTAAGCTGAAGCGTTTAGATGAAAGAGGTGCTGAGTCTCACAAAGTTGATTCAACTCGAACTTTAATAAGGAGTCTCTCCACAAAGATAAGAATTGCCATTCAAGTTGTGGACAAGATATCTATGACTATAAATAAGATCAGAGATGAGGAATTATGGCCACAACTAAATGAATTAATTCAAGGGTATGTGAATTTACTAGTTCTCTTCCTCCCCTGGTTGTTCTTTATTTGTAATTTCTGTCTCTCTGTACACCAATATATATATATTTGCTCCTAATCTGTTGTGTATGGATGATATGTCTTAAGACCAGAAGTTGGGCTTAGAGTCTTGATATGAGATCACTTGTGCATTCCTTGTTTGTTATTATATATCAGAATGCATTATTTTATTTGTTGATTATAAATTTATTTTTAATTAAATTCGTATATGACATAGTTTGGTTTTCTATTGGTAGTTATTGTCAAAGCTTATTATAATTCAATCAACTATTGATTCTTGACACACACACAAAATACTTGAAAACACTGTTAATGTGTATATGTGTATGAGTAGTAATTTAGGTATTCTTTTTTCCACGTGAAAACACACACACAATACTTAAAACACATGTATGAGTAGTAATTTAAGTTTTTTTTTTCTTTTAGTTTTTTTTTTTTTTTTTTTTTTTTTTTTTTGAAAACAATTTAAGTATNTTCAAGGCCTACGCATTTTTACTTTTGGAGATACTGCATAGATTTTATAATGTATACTTTGGATATCATATTTCTAGGAAGTAATGTGATACATGTAATAAACTTATCATATATATATATATATATATTAAAAAAGGATTATATCAATTTTTTCATTGATTCAAAACTCTTGCTCTGCTTGCATATGGAGCTCGTATGCACCCTTGTGACAAGTATTTTTCTTTTGTAGGCTTGTAAAAAATATGAACAAGTCAGGGTCAAATTGTAATATTAATAGTGTCATTTAATTCATTATCATGTACTGTTTTAATTAGAAAAACTAAAATAATATAAGGTTCTCTATTATAATTGTAGTACTCAGATTATCAGTCATCTGTTTGTCATCTTCTTGATGGTACTGTTTATATAAGTTAAGATTCACATTCCGAGTTTATTGTGTTATAACACTTCAGACATTAATGTGGGGTCTGCATGCCATATTTGAAGGACCCAAAATAAATGTGGTTGGTGTTAATACATTTAATCTCTATGCTGTAGCAGAATCAGTCTTAGGCAAAAGCTGTCAGGGAAGTTTTACCAAAGTGCATTTTCCTTGTGTTTGTAATTGCAATTTCACTAAGAGAGACAACAAAAACAAAATATATTCATCAATATTTTGCATGAAAACTTGGAATGTAGGTGTTCTTGTTTCATATGATATTTTTGTTTCCTTCATAGTTAAAAGCTAAGAACTAAAATCATTTACTTTTGTTCCACTCTTTTCCCTCGAAACACAGCCTTGAGGTGTTATGTTCCTAAAATTTTGGAATGTCTCAGTAGATTCTGAAGGTTTTGCAGTGTTTCTTCCTTCTTATGTTGCTTTGTTTAGTCGGTCCTGTGGAAGAGCCCAAGCTTTCTTAAATGCTAGATTTTCTTAGCCTTATGCCGTCTATGTAAATTTCCTCATCTACAAGCTTTCGACAGTTTCCTATGCTATCCTGATTTAGAGGCCCTATTTATTCCCTTGATCCAAGAACAAAAAGTAGAAATCATAGATATATTTATAAAGCAGTCCTTTGTAATGTGCTATCACAATAAGGAAATTAAGTGAAACAGAAGGGCAGTGGAAACAATGTATATCTTCAAACATGAATAGAGATAAGAAAATGCAGTGACATGGTGTTAATGATAGGCTAAGAAGGTGAAAACTTGGCGGCTGAATATATATGTATAGTGGTGAATAAGCAAGACAGGATGGGAGAGATTAAATTTGATTTGATGATCTATCAAGGTTGATCTGGATATAGTTGTTTGTTGGCGTAGGTAAAATTTTAGTTTGTTAGTGGGTTATAACATTGTTCTTCTTATTAGTTACAACCTTTAGGCGCATTCTGGTAGGAAGGGCCAATGGATTACTGAGCTTTTAGGATTTCAAGAAACATGGAATTGGTTGGTCAAAGTCAAGGTAAACTATCGTGGATGATAAATGACTTGTTAATAACTAGAAGGGGGAAAGAAGAAAGAGCCTTTGTGGATCTTTGTGTAATCACAGTGGCAATTTGACAGTCATATGGTTGCTTCTTTGCACTTTGCATGAGATTGAGAGAGCTGCACATGCACAGGGTGTGTGTTACTTCTTTGCACTGTGCATGAGAGAGAGAGAGAGAGAGAGAGAGAGAGAGAGAGGTATTAGCAGTCTGTAGACAGTTATGAAAGTCTGGTGATAAAGATGCTTGTTATTAACAGTATTGTGAGGTTATTTATAAATCAGTGTTGGTAGGAAGGATTTTTGGGCTTATCCAGTATTATTAGAAAAGGAGGGTGCGATCTTGTGTCTATTTATTTCAACAAGCAGATACTGTTGAGACATGCTGTAATTAACTTGAGATTGTCATATAAAATTATGATTATGAAACAAATCAGAAAACAATAATGCCATTCTGATCCAGCTCATGTTGTGCAGTGACACTGCCACTCTGTCAGCTCTTCATATATTGATTACAAAATGCATCTTTCTGTTTCTTGATTTGATTGCTACGTTTAATGGTTAATTTGGTGAATTCTCAGGTTAACAAGGATGTGGAAGTCTATGCTCGAATGCCATCGTAATCAGTGCCTAGCCATTAGAGAAGCCAGAGGTTTAGGTCTAATTGGATCTGGGAAAAAGCTTGGTGATGCTCATCTTGATGCAACTTTGCAGCTAGAGCGCGAGCTTATTAGCTGGACTTCCAGATTCACTACTTGGATAAGTGTGCAGAAGGCATATGTGAAAGCCTTAAATAGTTGGCTTCTGAAATGCCTTCTGTATGAACCTGAAGAAACACCAGATGGAAAAGTTCCCTTTTCACCTGGTAGGATAGGCGCACCTCCTGTTTTTGTTATCTGTAACCAATGGTCACAAGCAATGGAGATGATATCCGAAAGAGAAGTAGTTGAGTCTATGCACAAATTCACCTTGAGTGTGCTTCAAATTTGGGAACATGATAAGCATGAAATGCGGCAAAAGATGATGGCCAATAAGGATCTGGAGAGGAAAGTAAAGAACTTGGATAGAGAGGACCAAAAGATACAGAAGGAGATTCAGGCATTAGACAAGAAAGTGGTGCTGGTCTCAGGGGATGGTAATAGTCTCTCAGTTGCAGGACAAATTGTCTATCAGAGTGACACTGGCAACGATGGTCTACAGGCTAGTCTGCGACGCATTTTTGAGGCCATGGAAAGGTTCACTGCTAACTCCATGAAAGCTTATGAGGAGCTTTTACAACGTTGTGAAGAAGAAAAGCGTCCTAAAGATCATGAGGGGGTTTCATAGTTCTTTGTGGTTTGATGGCTTTATGATCAGCTCTTTCACATTGATATTTGGTTAATTGGAGGCTCAAGATATCTGGGGTGGTTTTATTATTTGGAGTTAAAGTTGCTTCATTGCTTACCAGATATCTCACTCCATTTGAGATGGAATAATAAGTTGAAGCATGATGGATGATGACTCAGCAACAAAAACATGGTTATATTTGGAGGACGACAGTTCCTTTGTTGAGAGATGACTGTGTTGGTTGATAAACGGCGCAGTTATAATTACAAGTAGACTGGCAATGCGTTTTGATTGATAAATTACACGAGCACGGAAGTGGTACATGCAGCACGAAAAGTTTTTGCTCATGGAAAAAAGAAGAAAAAAAAAGAAGAAAAACTGCTATTGCATTTGTTTGACGACCTGGAATCGAAAGATGAATCTGTGCAAGCGGACTTAAAGCCTGCTGAGCCATTAAGTGGCATTGTGCGGAAAAGAAGCTAGGAATTGCCTTGGCTAATGAGGAGTTCGAGGAATGCTTCAACTGGTTTAAATTATTCCAGTTTAAGGAGAATTATGTCCTTTTCAGTTTTGAATTGATAAATTGAGTTTCACTGCAGGCTTATTGGGCTGCGTGGAGCGACGCAAGTCGCTTAAAACTGCCCAGAAACTATAAAATGATGTAAAATATGTTGTCAAAATTTGTTTTTGCTCTCTCTTATTAGGTATTTCATTTAATATTTCATATCATTGTACAGAAGACTTCTGGCATTAATCAAAGTGATCATTTCCAATTGACATTGGTGTCCAATAAACCAGACAATTAATGTTTTATTTTATAGTAATATTCTGAGATTGAAATGTTAATATTTGGCTGCTTTTGATCAGCAGTCACAGCAGCATTTGTGGACATTGCCAAACGAAAGTGGAAGATGACTCTCTCCACTGTCATCTAATATATGTAAACAATAGATAAAAGGGATTCTAACTCTCAAGAAAATGATTTTAATATCATTCTCAAAACATTTAAAAATACATTAATAAGTTTCATATCTCTTGTATGGTATGGGAACCTTTATTTTTAAAATTTTTGCTTCTTGACTTGGGCAAGTTTTGCGAGTGCAATCGGATGAGATGATGGGGTTGATAATTGGACAGTGGCCGACATTCTTGAAGTACCTACCGTGCTCCCAAAGTACTTAAAATTTTTTCGCGCAAAGCAAATCTATAATCTATTATCTAATTTGAGATTTTCACTGGTGTGTACCCAATCTATTAGACAATGATGTTCTAGACTTTCATGTGCTTTTTGTGTAAAATATATATAGGAATTCTCATATGAAGACTAATCTGTACAAAACTATCAGAATCTCCTTTACCAATCTTTTCATTGCTTCAATGAAGATATGTTTGTGATTTATATTAGTCAATACACGTTCACTTTGCCTTTTCAGAATTTCCATATTTCATACTCATGAATTTCAATATTATTATTATTTTAGTTGGTTTACTTTGACAGGCATTGTTTGGTTGTTTTAGTAGGCCTTGTGATAAAATAGTAGTTCGTAGATGACATTGCAGATGACAACGTTCAAAATACCTTATTTGAGGTATTTCTTAGTGTAAAGTTCACTTTGTTATTTGAAGATGACATTGTAGGCTTTGCTAATTTATATGCTTTGAAAATTTTTTGACCTGCCTACAGGGATTTTTGCTGTGTGAATTTATCAATTGTGTATGATTATATGTTTTGTATATATTATGCTGGCATCATGATTTTATTCTCTTGTGAGCTTTATTTTTGGAATCTCTTTTACGTTAGCATCATGCTAACTGATTTTTTATTTTTTTATTTTTTTCCCTAATTCTGTTTTGAAAGGCATGATAATATAGTGAAAGGATTAGTTGAACTGTTGTATTATGTTTCCTCATTTGTATTTCCTCTGTTTGGATGCTCTGAAAATCAAAACTTTTTGTTTGTGTGTACTTTTGCTACATACAGTACATACAGTTCCAAACTTGACTGTTATCTAGTCAAAAATTTGAGCTGCAGTGTAAGTTTATTTTGGTTGTTCTCATTATATGCCACTCATATATTGGCCTTCATTATATAATGACATCACTGTAAATTTGAGCTGCACTATAAGTCAAAAACAGTCTGCTGCCTTGATGAGCAAGTTAATTTTCTTAAAATTTTAGACGGCCAAAATATTTTATAATGGATATCTATAGTTATAGAATGTTTTCTTTGTTTCTTGACAAATAATGAGAAAGCAACTTATCAAGTTGTCTGTTTTTTTATATAGAAGCTTTCGACATTTATAGGTACCTGTTGCAGCTGTTGTTTACTATGGTGATATATTGATATGATTGTTAACTTCAAGCTGAACATGGAAACAGCTTCGCAGATAGCCTGGATTCGATTGTGGATAACTAATGAGTACATGCATTCTGGGGATGCTAAATGGAAAGAAGCCTTTGTTCTGACCTTTCTATCTCAGCTGCAGCAAAATTATGTTATTTTGTCTGGAGTTGCATTAATATTCTGATCAATAGTTTTAGGTTGTTATATTTAGGTTGTTGGTTGAAAATTGTTTTTGTAAGAAACTTTTGTGTTCAAAATCAGTCACTTCGTTCAAGCATTTGATGTCATGCAAAAGAAATTCAACTGCTGAACCACTAGTCTTTATTCCAGTGTAAGGATATTTTACTTGTTTTTTAAATTTACTGTTTTTTGCACTGTTTGGTACGAAACATTATAGGCTTTTGCAACATTATAGAAATTCAAAATTTGTTTTTCTTATCTCTTATTAGGTATCTCATTTATATTTTGTATTATTGTGAAGAAAGACTTCTGACATCAATCAAACTGAGCATTTTTAATAGACATGGTGTCCATTAAACCAAAAAGTAATTAATATTTTCTTTTATATTAGTTAAATTTTGAGATAAAATGTGAAAATTTTAGTCTGTTCTGTTTTAGGCTGCATTAATTTGTGGAAAAAAAGAATGGTAAAGGAAAGTGGAAAATGACTCCCTACAACCAATAATTGAGGTTTACTTTCGATGGTGAAAGAGAGAAACTTAGTTACGTGTTTTACCAGCTGACAAATGCAGTTATAGAAAATAAAAACAAAAAAAATGACTGCTAAATTTAAGTTCAAAGCTAGCTAGCTAACAGCTGAAATACAAGTGTATTGGGTCACATAATTTATATAATAGAGAAGACCCCAAATGAGAGACCATCAAATTCCACTTCAACATATTCATTTTTACTAAATTCTTTGTATGACTGATTTTAATATAACAAATGACTCATATGATCATATCAAATACATTTTAATATTATTTTGAATAGTCTCTTTTTTTTTATTATTATTATTATTATTATTACAGGTGATTATTGTCTGTTATAATAATGAATAATGATGCAACGCTATATATTCTATTTACACTTAACTTTTTCGACCCCAAACCATTTTAACCAATTTGTTCACTAGATTGTTTATGCAGATATATCATATTTGTGTTCAAACGTCTTTTATTTGTGTACATTATCATCAATTTCTCTTTCTAACTCTTATATATGCAAAAAATAAATAAAAGGGCTTCCAACTCATGAAAGTGATTTATTCACCAAAAATAAGCTCACAAGAAAATTACAATGATATCATCATGAAACATATTTATACCTGGTTTTTAAGTGAAATTCATGAAGCACTTACCGACTACCGGGCTCCCAAAGAACTGAAATTTTTTTCGTGCAAAGCAAATCCGTTATCGAATTTGAGATTTTCATTGGTGCGTAATCCATTAGACAATAATGTTTTAGCTATTCATGTGCTTTATTTATGCATGGTCATTCTTCTATTAAGACAACCTGATAGTTTATGCATGGTTTTATTTTTTTTTTCCTCCGTTTAAAATTTTTATTATTTATTATTTAGATTATTTCAAATGCTGGATGTATATATTTGATAGAATATATATAAATCTAGTAAAATACTAAAATTTTAAAAAGGAATATTAATTCTGTAAAAACTCATTTAAATATTAAACATAATATATATTTAAATTTTAAGTGGAGTGTATTCAATTAGAATTTTAAAAAAAATTTTGCAGACTTTTTAATTTAAAAATTTTTGTATAATTTATTAGATTTTTATAAAGTTTATAAAAATATANGGGCTCCATAAGGAACCAGATATCTGGTTTCTTAGCATTTCCCATATATATTCTTTTTTTAACAATTTAAACGGAAAAAGAAAGAAAACATGAAAGTTCGTAAAATGATATAATCGATTTTGCTAATATAGGCTATGTCGCATACCACTCAGAGAGCAATAATAAATTATAGTCATTCGATGCATATAATTAAGTGCATTGAACATGTGATTATGTGCATTAAACGGCTACAGTAGACTGTCATTTTCTGAATAATAAACTATATTGTCCACAGTAACAGTTTTGATGATATAATTAACCATTTTTTTAATCTAACGATAGATATATATATAGCAAAGCAAGGAGAAAAAAAAAATTGTACGTAACTCCTAGTCAAAATAGATAGAAGTACGACTCAGTAAAACTTTTTGAACCAACCATTCTTCAAGACCCTGCTATAGCTCTGCTGAAACTCTCTCACACTGTCCATATTTTTGTATATTTAAACATTTTGCAACAACAAATCCGAAAATTATTCTTCGCACCAATTTTCGTGAACCCCCAAAAACAGGTTATTCTTCTCCTTTTCTTGCGTTTTCCATATATACAAATATACAGTCCCTTTCTTCCTCGATAAACACACATTTCTTTTTTTCCGTTTTTGTGTAATGAAAGTAAAACCATGTCATCGGCCCGACACATCGCCGTCCTGGCATTCCCATTCGGATCTCATGCAGGTCCTCTTCTCAGCCTCGTTCGCAGGATTGCCAAGGCTGTCCCCGACGTGATATTCTCCGTCTTCAGCACCGCTAAATCCAATCGCATTGTCTTCTCTCAGGCCTACGATGGAGGGCCTCATAATATAAATCCCTACCATGTCGATGACGGTTTGCCGGACGGTTACGTGCCGTCCGGAAATCCGGTGGAGCCTGTGGAGCTGTTCTTGAAGGCTGCGCCGGAGAATTTCACAAAGGCTTTGGAGAAGGTCGAGGCCGAGACCGGGTTGAAGATCGGGTGCTTGATATCCGATGCGTTTTTCTGGTTCGCCGGAGACATGGCCGAGAAAATTAACGTCCCCTGGATCGCGCTGTGGACGGCCGCGCCACGCTCGCTTTTTGTTCACGTGGATACTGATGCCATCAGACAGGCTCTAGCAACTCATAACGGTGAGAATTTAATTAATTTTGTTCCTTGGAAATTAATTCCATACAAATTTCTGTTTTTTTTTAATATATTTTATCTTAATTTTATTTGATGCAAAAATCATATGAAAATTTTACAACGGTCTGTGCAAACGATCGAAAACTACTAATAAGGCGATAGTAGTGCAATAGTACTAGAAAGAAATTTTTATATTCGTTTTGTTATGGCGTAGTACTTTTGGTAATTAAAAACGAAATGTTAGCTTAATATCGCACAGCATGTTATGTGTAAAGAAAACTCTTAATTTTTAGTTTTTTTGGTAAACAAGGAAAATCTTAATTAATAGACAAATTTTTTAATGCATAACCAAAGAGAAACGCTAAAAGCATTTCTAATGAGATTTTTAATATTCTCAATTTTAAAAATATTATATTTTTTTTTTATAATTCTAATAGATTTATATATTAAAAAATTAAAATAAATAGTAAAATTTAGCGCTAAATTTATTTTTTATATAATATTTTATTTTTATTATTTTATAATTTTATAATTTTTTACATATTTTTATAATTAAATACATTAATTATAATTATATATTTTAAATTTTTTAAATATTATTTTGATGTAGAAATGAAAAAATAAATTATAAATTATAATTATTGAGTGATTATAAAAAATGTTGATAAAAAATTTCTGAAAGAAAATGCTAAGTCGCTAATCTTAGGTAGGTTGGATATTTATTAGTGATTTGAACTGTTTATTTATTGCAGAATCAGGAGAGGAGGACCAAAAGCTGGAGTTCATTCCTGAATTTGCAGCTTTCCACAAATCAGACTTACCCGAAGGAGTAAACGTGGTTGGACGCCCAGAATCACCCTTCGATGATCTACTACACAAAATGGGGAACAAACTTCCCCAAGCCACTGCCGTTGCCATAAACTCTTTCGAAGAATTCGACCCCGAAATTGGGAAGCAGCTCAAAACGAGGTTCAAAAGGTTTCTCTACGTGGGACCTTTTACTTTGGCTTCTCCATCACCGACTAGATCAGACGACCATGGATGCTTAGAGTGGTTGAACAGGCACAGACCCCATTCCGTGGTGTACGTAAGCTTCGGAACCGTAATCACGCCGCCACCCAATGAGATTTCAGCTCTGGCCGATGCATTGGAAGGCAGTGAGTTTCCATTTCTGTGGTCTTTCAGAGGCGACGTGGACGAGCTTTTGCCCAAAGGGTTCGCTGAGAGAACGAGTGGGAAAGGGAAACTCGTTCCTTGGGCTCCACAACTGCAAGTGTTGGAGCATGACTCAGTTGGAGCTTTCGTGACTCACTGTGGCTGGAATTCCATTTTGGAGAGCAACAGAGGCTGTGTGCCAATGATTTGCAGACCTTTTTTTGGGGATCAGAAGCTGAACATGAGGACGGTTGAATCTGTTTGGAGGACAGGTGTGCAGGTTGAAGGTGGTGTCATCACAAAAAATGGTGCAGTGAAAGCGATGGAACGCATATTTTTGGTTGAAGGAGAGAAAATGAGGGAGAGAATGGGGGTCCTAAAAAAGCTTGCTCGTGAGGCAGTTCAACCTAATGGTACCACAGCTAGAGATTTTAATACTTTGATACAGATAATCAAACAGCTCTAGAAGGCATTTACTTCATTTGGCTAATTAGGTTTTGGGTCAGGTTCCTAATTAATCTCTCTGTCTTTATCTTATTCCTTAGTTATATTGTGCTTTAATTTGCTACACTAAAAAGGTCGAGCAGTATGGCTCTGTGTGTATGATTACTACATATGTTTGTGGCCCTATAATTAATTTGGATCATATATTGTGGGAAAGTGGAATTTGGAAAACAAAATTGAAATGTTTTCTTTATAAAAATATTAATATTAAGTTACTATAATAAAGAAAACAATGAAATTAAAAAAAAATTCAGATAACTTCATATATAACCTCTACATATTAATTGCATCCAGTATATTGCAATTTGTACGTTTCAAAACTGCTAAAAATAGTTTAAGAATTAAAATGTCTTAAAATTGAAGTTTAATGAACAAAGTGCCCAAAAAAATTGAGAGACCAAAATAATATAGATATAATTTCAGGGACTAAGAAAATTAATAATATCATTTGATAAACAACATGTCACGTCAAAAAAATAAGTACGTGTCTAAATTGATCAAGATAAGTCCGACTATATATCTGTATAACCCTGACATATAATTCCTTTAATTTTGAGCAACATGTACTGTTACATGCATCAGATCCTTGTAGACATTACAAATAAAAAGCTGATAGATTCTAAAAGTACTTACGGGGGTGTTAATTTTGCAAACATTTTTAATTAAAGGGATAATACATTTCACCCCATCAATTATGCTACTTTTTACAGTTTGCCCCCATACTATTTACTTATTACCTCCATACTACAAATCCCTGCCCACACATTAATTGACTCGCGAAACTATTAATTTTCTATCAGTTAAT
The DNA here is from genome assembly GCA_003254975.1 of Ochetophila trinervis. Classification (NCBI taxonomy): domain Eukaryota; kingdom Viridiplantae; phylum Streptophyta; class Magnoliopsida; order Rosales; family Rhamnaceae; genus Ochetophila; species Ochetophila trinervis. Next base: position 105,415 of record QANX01004660.1, read on the forward strand.
TAAGTCAAATTATACATTTTGACCAGTAAATTTGATGAAAGTAAGGAGCTGGCAGGAAAATAACAGCAGATGTGAAGGGTTTTGCATTTTGGGAGGCAAAATACAAAAGGTAAACATAGTTGTGGAATGAGGGGGTAAAATACAATTGTCCTTTAATTTAATTAAAAAATAATACGAATTAACGGTGTTGATTAAATTTTTTTAAAAAGCAGGAAAATCGTGTCTCTTGTTCCGAGATTCTACCGACTCCAACTTCTTACAGTTTTCATTTCCCTTATTTCTGCCCAAACAAACAGCTCATTCTCTCTCTCTTGCTGCCGCAACCACTAAAATCTAGATCCCTTTCTCTCTCCTCTCTTTTTTCTCAACAGTCCCAATAACAGTCTCTCTTTCTCACGCGCTGTATATGCTGACAGTTTGAAAGAAACTCGTGTTTGTTGGAAAAATGAAAAAGAAAAAAACAAACAAACAAACAAACTTGACATCCAGCGAGCAACGATTAAGTTTCTTCAATTCTCTCTCCCATTTATATATGTTATTTTCTTTGCAGCCAAACCAAAGGCATAGACTTTCAACATCAAGACGTAAAAAAAGAAAGAATGGAGAACAAACACGTCGTGGTGATGGCCTTTCCTTTCGGTTCCCATGCCGCCCCTCTTCTAGACCTCGTGCGCAGTATAGCATTGGCGGCGCCGGAAGTGAAGTTCTCCTTCTTGAACACCTCGGCATCCAACAAGTCTCTCTTCTCCGACGCCATCAGCGTCGGCTTCGACAACATCAAGCCGTTCAACGTCGATGACGGGCTGCCCGTTGACTTCGTCTTCTCCGGTAATCCTCAGCAGCCGGTGGAGCTGTTTCTCAAGGCCTCGCCGGGGAACTTCAAGACGGCCTTGGAAGAAGCGGTGGCGGAGACCGGAAGGCGAATGAGCTGCTTGATCAGCGACGCGTTTTTGTGGTTCGGCGCCGATATTGCTCAGGGAATGGACGTCCCTTGGATTCCTCTCTGGACCGCTGCACCGCAATCCCTTCTCGTTCATGTCAAAGTGGACGAAATCCGCCAAAAAGCTGATACCATTGGTAAATGTGCATCGGATTAGATTAGACTGGATTGAACTGGATGTATATAATTTTTATTGATTAATTATACAATGCAGGAAGATACGATGAGCACCAAATAGTAGAAATCAGTTCAGACTATTCGCTCCGAGCAGCAGATATACCGGAAGGAATAATATCAGGGGACTTAAATTCGTGCTTCGCATTGATGCTGTTGAGAATGGGAAGAAATTTACCAAAAGCCAAGGCAGTTCTCATAAACTCCTTCGAAGATGTTCATCTCCAAGTGGTCAGCGAACTCAAAACCAGATTCCAAAGCTTCCTCAACGTCGGACCTTTCAGTCTGAAATGCCCGCCCACGTGGACTTCCGACGATCACGGCTGCCTAGAATGGCTGGACCAGCATGAGTACGCATCGGTGGCGTACATTAGCTTCGGGAGGGTGGTTACGCCTCCGCCGCACGAGCTTCTCGCGCTGGCCGAAGCGCTGGAAGAGAGTAAGGTTCCGTTTCTCTGGTCGTTTAGAGGTAACGCCGACGAGAAATTGCCAAAGGGATTTATCGAAAGGGTGGGGCGGAGAGGGAAAATCGTTCCCTGGACGGTTCAGCTGCTCGTCTTGGCTCATCCGTCGGTGGGAGTATTCTTAACGCACGGCGGGTGGAATTCTATATTGGAGAGCATGATTGCCGGCGTTCCTATGATTTGCAGACCGTTTTTCGGAGACCAGAAGATCAATATGAGGACCATAGAGAAGGTATGGGGTTTCGGCGTGGGGCTTGAAGGAGGTGTGCTTACCAAAGACGGAGCTAAAAACGCATTGGAATTGACTTTGTCGAGAAAACAAGGATGGGAAATGAGAGACAGAATTAAAGGACTCAGAGAAAATGCTTACCGGTCTATCGGTGCTGATGGTACCTCCACTCAAGATTTTAATACTCTCATAGATTTAGTCACTAAATAATAATTAATTTAGTTTCTTTCATATGTATGTACCACACTCTACCAATTCATTTTTTAATTTTTTTTAATTCACAATTTATTCGTTCTTTTCAATTCTGGGACCATATAGTCGTATTAGATAATATTCGACATCATCGATCAGAGGGTGGACAAAAATTAATCAAACTGACATCAATAAAAAAATTAAGGAAAATTAACTATTAAGATAAGAGGTATGATACAAAACCCGCCTGGCGGGTTATTATTGTCCCCGACTCCCCCCTCACGTGCTCAGCACAAGTACCCGACTCCCCGACTCCCCCTTAATGTCATTTTTTTTAATTCACAATTTATTCGTTCTTTTCAATTCTGGGACCATATAGTCGTATTAGATAATATTCGAGATCATCGATCGGAGGGTGGACAAAAATTAATCAAACTGACATTAAGAAAAAAATTAAGGAAAATTAACTATTAAGATAAATAGTTTAACAAAATGATATTTTGAAAACCATGTAAAAACTGTAAATTAACTTTGGAACTTTGTTAATTTGGGTATCGAATTTGGTTTGCGTACAGTTTCCTAGTTTTGATTGAAAAGCTATGAACTTTGGAACTTTGTTGCTCAGAATTAAGGGCCCCAACACTATCCCATTGGATATTGGACTCTGTTCGCTCTATTTTCTTTTTTCTTTCCTTGAGAAACATTTCAAATTTCAATGTAGCCTTGATTCTGTGTTTTTTTAGTACAAAAGCTTAACATGTCGTTTACAAAAAAAAAAAAAGAGCTTAAAATGTCTTTTATAGAATTAAGCTGCACATTAGAAAAGGTTATTAACATTTTCCTATTTTCGATATATATACCTTTTGACTTTTAGCTTCATTTATAAGGTCATTACTAATATATTTATATATAATATTAATCGTTTTATCTACTCTTGTTGAAATTTAACATTTTAAATGACCTATTCATTACAAGAAAAAACGTTATTAGAAAAAAAAATGTTATAAAAAAAAGATCTTCTAATTAGCCTTTTGTGGAAGTAATTTTCTACTTTTTGAGATTTTCCCCATCTAATTTCGTCGATTTTGCATTATTTAGTTATATGATTCATGAAGACCACATCTTATATTTTTATTTATCTATTTTCGAAATCATATTATTATCTAAAAATGGAGATTCAATACATTTCACCACTTTCGAGGGCACCACAGCCAACAGGATCAGAATGGCAGTAAAGTTTATATGAGAATCAATGCCTCCAAGTTTGTATGTGCATCGGACGTGGATGGATGATAAGAACCTTAATTATCTCATCTTGCAAATTCGAATGAAACCAAAAGATTCCTTTGTTCCTCTCAAGGTACCACCCTTTAGCGGTAACACTAGATTTTAAAATATCTCCCATCTCTTTTGTCGTCCTGAAAAAATGAAAAAATATCTCAGAGCAATTATATATACTGTTACGTGGTATATTTCTTATAAGGCCATTAATCAAGATAAAGTACAGAAATAAATAATTATGAAGAAAAGTCACAACAACAAGATTAAAAAGAATAAGCTAAATTCTAAAATCTCCACCGTCCATCTTGATATATTAATAATATTAAAAGGGGATTTTTTTTTAAAAAAGACCTAGCCACCACTCTCTCTCATGATCTTTTTCTTTGGATTTCTTTTGCTTTTTTTATTTTTTATTTTTATGATGACACCATCTGATTTTAGCATTGAAAAGGACATACCAGCCACTCCGTCGCCAACCCTCTAATAAATTGTTTTTCCTTTGTTTTGCATATATGAGAAGCTTAATCCTTGGAGTAAGCAACAACCCCAAAAAATCACCACAACCTATACTATTACAATCAATATTACCAAAAAAAAATAAACTATTACAAACAAAATATCATACAATAAAAAAATTATTGATCTCTTTTAAAATTTTGGAATAATTAATTACAAAAAAAAATGTCTACTAAATTGTTTACTTTTAATCTCAAAAATTTTCAATCAAACGATCATTTTATTTCTCACTACAATTTATTTTTAATTTATAAATTAAACTAGAAACCAAATTGATAAATTTTATAAACCAGTTAAATAAGAAGTTTCAAAGTAAGATATTTCCTAATATATTATTCGTTATATGAAATGAATCATGCAGAATATAATAATACTGAAAAAAAATATAATAATACTTTTTGGTAAAATAAGAATAGATAGTACTGCATGGCCAAAATGCTTACATACTTTCGTTGTGGATAATGGTAAAGTACCAAATGAATCTATCATGTATATTAAGTATCAAATATTGACACGGTATTTGGTATACATCATGCTAGATTATTTGGTACATCTGGTATAAATCTTTCCAGTGCAACTTGAACAAGGTGACTTTTCAGACAATGAATCAAAAAATTCAACAAATTGGGGTGGCTTTTCTTATCCAGCCTAACGGAGACTAACAGCTTATTCAGCTTTTTTNGTGGCTTTTCTTATCCAGCCTAACGGAGACAAACAGCTTATTCAGCTTTTATTTTTTTTTTCCTTAATCTGTCTGTTTTGTTCCCCCTGACGTATCGATATAACTTTATATCAATGTCTACTTTGCCAGATTCAATTTCTTATGGTGTTGCTTAGTTTCTTCACTTAGCTCTTAATTCAGATCCAGGAAAAAAAAAAAAAAAACAACAACAACTAACATGGATATTGAAGAGCAGAAAAATGTTCTTGTAACGAAATTACTAGTTCCGGTCCCTGAAGAAAATGATTTGCAATCAAGAAGAAGATTAACCAAGGATGAAATTGTTGCAGAGGTGAAGACGCAGCTATTATTGGCAGGTCCTTTAGTGTTTGTTAACCTTTTGATATTCAGTTTGCAGGTGATTTCATTGATGTTTGTTGGCCACCTTGGAGAGTTAGCACTTTCTGGTGCTTCCTTGGCTACTTCATTTGCTTCAGTAACTGGTTTCAGCCTTTTGGTAAGTGAAGGTTTCCATAATTTCTTATGGCTTCTTTCATGAATTATGGAATTTACATTGAATGCCAGACTTGGATTTGTTTAATTATATTTCTATGAAATGCCCTTGAAACTACTTTCTATTTGGCTATCCCTTGTGGCCTTTCTCTTGAGGCCCTACAGTTCTCTGCCTCACTCTGCTATGCCCACAAAGCATACTTTCATCTTTTCTTCTTTTATAATGACTTTATATATATTCCACTGAAATTTGATCAATAATAGGAAACAGGGCAACTTTAGCAATGAATCTTTTTCGTGATTTATGTAACTAAATAAATAAAAATTCAGGATGTCTTCCAAACCAATATTGTACATTACCCCCCTCAAATTTTTTGAGTGTCAAGTTCGACAATGAGCTCTTTTTGTTTTTTCAAGTTTGCAGCAAAGGAAAAATACAAATAAAAAGTAAAAATTTATAAGTTTGGTTATTAATTGTGTATAAAAAATCTATAAGCCTGATCAATTTGATGCTTTGGCATATAGATTGGAATGGGCAGCGCATTAGATACCTTTTGTGGTCAGTCCTATGGAGCAAAACAGTATGACATGCTTGGAATTCACATGCAGAGGGCAATGATTGTTCTTTTACTTGCAAGCATTCCACTTGCATGTATATGGGCCAATGCAGGGGAAATTCTTGTTTTCTTAGGCCAAGATCCAGAAATTTCAGCCGGGGCTGGACGTTATGCTCGTTTCATGATTCCTAGCATTTTCGCTTTCGCGATTATTCAATGCCATGCCAGATTCTTGCAAACCCAAAACAATGTAGCTCCCATGATGATTACCACAGGAATCACAACTTTATCACACTTCTTTACCTGCTGGTTTCTGGTTTTCAAGTCTGGCCTTGGAAATAGAGGGGCTGCTTTGGCAAATTCCATTTCTTATTGGATTAATGCATTGCTAATGGTACTCTATGTCAGAATTTCTCCTTCCTGCAAAAGCACATGGACTGGGTTCTCTAAAGAGGCCCTTCATGGACTTACTAAGTTTCTAAAACTATCTGTTCCTTCAGCTGTAATGATCAGGTAACCTTGCAGTCTCTAAAACTTGCTTGAACATAATCTTTTGTTTCTGAAATTTCCTTTCTATCTTTCTGAGCAGCTTGGAAACCTGGTCATTCGAGATGATGGTCCTGTTATCTGGTCTTCTTCCTAATCCTGAACTCGAAACATCAGTCTTGTCAATCAGGTTTGTTTTGTATTACAAAGCAATTCTATGGAGTATTAGGTACTAACACATAGGCATACCACAAGGTGTATTAAATTGATGGTTTTGATAATTGGTAGACTAGAATAAATACGATTTGGGTTATTTTGCAAAGGTAGATAGGACACACTTGGAGATGGGGTAAAGGAATTTGTGGAAGCAATAGTAGTATATGTGCAGAAGATGGGTTAGTGAAAGTAGAATAGGTAGAACACATAGTAGATTAGCTTGCTAGGCTGATTAGAATAGCTTAGTGGAATAGCTTACTAGTTCTATCGCATATGGAAGCCAAGCTTCCCTATATATACATGTTTAATGTCGGCTATTTACTGACTCTAAATCAATTTTTGTAGTCAAGAAATCCATGCAAGGATTTTATCATAAAGAACTAAGCTGTCTACTCTATATTCCAGCCTTAACACATGTACAATGGTTTACATGATACCCCTTGGACTCAGCAATGCAGTTAGGTGAGTTTCAAATCAAAAATTAAAATGGTTGATGCATTTCATTTTGACATAATGTCCTAATAATGGACCTGATTTGCTTGTCGCTTCTTCCACCGTCTGTCAGTATAAGAGTTTCCAATGAATTGGGTGCGGGAAGAGCAAAAATAGCTCGCTTAGCAGTATGCGCTGCGCTATTCATGGTCGTTATAGAAGGCATTATTGCAGCTACTGCCATGACTTTGGGGCATCATGTGTGGGGATACTGTTATAGCAGTGAAGAAAGAGTTGTGAAATATGTGGGACAAATGTTGATGCTGATTTCAGTATCCCATTTTTTTGATGGAATTCAGTCTGTGCTTTCAGGTTTTTCTTTTTTCTTTTTATCCTTTTTCTCTACGATTAAAAACAAATTTGATTTTTGTTGTTCATTTTGTATGTGTATTGAGACCTATAGCACAATGCTAGACAGAAACACAACCAAGCCATTGAGATTCAGAAAATAAGAATGGTAAATCAAACAGATACACATATTGTTTCAAGTAATTTGACTAACATTATTTCATCCACTGTTTTCACTTCAACTGCCAAAAATCAGTTTAAGATCTAAATATCCTTCTGACACTTTCTCTTTAGTATATATTTCTTAAGACTCACTTCTGCTTTGTCATAAAAAATGGGTTTCTCAATTGACTTCAGGCACTATAAGAGGGTGTGGGAGGCAAAAGATTGGGGCTTGTATTAATCTAGCAGCTTACTATCTTATGGGAATTCCAGTTGCTTTGTTATTAGCTTTTTTGTTCCACATTGGAGGAAAGGTACAGTTTATTAATGTTTGCTTGGTTTTAAGCTCTTGTTTCATATTCTGTCATGGAAACAGAATGCTAGTCGATCAATAATCATTCTATCATGTTGGAATCAAAATATGATCTGCAGGGTCTTTGGATGGGAATCACGGTGGCATTATTTGTTCAAGCACTATCTTTATCAGTCATAACTATACGCACTGATTGGGAAGACGAAGTAAACTACTGTAACTCAATTAAATTTTACATATTTGATCATCTCTAATATTCATCTCATACTACATTTCCGTTTCGTTTTCGTAGGTAAAGAAAGCTGCAGATAGAGTTTACATCAAAAGAATTTCCACTGATGAACTATCATAGGAGAGCTGTTTGGACCTCAATTTGCACTGAATAGGAGAACAGGTTATTCTTAATTTTTCAGGAATTATATATAATTGGGGTTGGCGCTGATACCATTATAGATACGTAATTCGACAGCTAACTTCAAGGATAGAATTTAAGGCTTATTCTCATTTGATGTATGTATTCCTACTTTGTGTAATAATTGTTTGAACTTATAAAATGGTAATATTATAATGGAAGACATGCTTCTTTTTTCTTTTTTTACTTCTCTGCTTTTCTAAATCCGTTTTCAAATTTTACTTACTTGAGGCAGAAATTATATTAAACAATTATAAATAGTTAACTGGGCCGAATGGCTGCTAATATTTTGGGTATTTTTAATATTTTTAATTCTAAATCCTTTTTGGGTATTTTCAAAAATATTAGTCGATGACTAATACTGTTAACTGGGCCGAAAGGCTGCTACTCAAATGTAATTAAATTGGGCTTTAGGTCTTGGGCCATTACGTTATAGTTCAGTATGGAACAAAATAAGAAAGAGAGATATAAAGTTGCACCCCCAATCCCGTGTCCAAGATTTGATCTTTTAGATATTTTGTTAAGAATACTATTAATTTTGTTGCTTGACTGTCCTCTAAATGTGGAAATCTTTTTTGTTTGCAAAAAAATAATTGAAATTTACATTTTCTGTTTTTTTACTTTTTTTAATATTAAGATGGGGGATTCGATCAAATGACCTTTTGCCAGATAGGAGTTTTCTAAGGATTTTAAGTTTTTTTTTCTCTGTTTTAAATCAATATCAGCACTTAAAAATGTGCATTTGTATTTTTTTTTTTTTCTAACTGTTTGTGATATGATTTATTAAATTTTCACGGATATAAAATATTTAGCATTCTCCTTGGTAAAATAATTAATAATAATATAAAGCTGTGTCTATATGCGCGCGCATTTAATGTAGTATTGGAAAACATTCATTTGTAATTTTAGTCGTTATATGTTTTCGACAAATGAGATGACTTTATATAGATATCACCCATTTAATGTTGTTTGACGCTAAAGTTAGATCACATCAAGAAGCCATCTTGAACATATATCTTTTAAGAGAGCTCATGAGCTTGTCTCTAGTTTTTCAATCAATGATCATGATCATGAACATACATATACACACACACATATATATATATATATATATGTATCCAACTCATTTTGAGCCTGATCCATTGACATAGGCTATAGTTATATCAACACATATTTAGTATGTAAGACTTTAATATATTAATTTTGTTGTTTTTAAATAAACTATATTATATTTTAATGTATTTAAGTTGTTGTACTATAGTGCAGAGATAACCTAATTTATTTGTTAAGATTAAATAGTTCTGATTTTAATTAAATAAAATCTATAATTGAACTATTATAATTCAGTATAAATTATAAATTTAGCAATTAAACAAAAGACAAAATTAGTTCAATCAAGTTCTAGTAAACAAACATTACCAAAATGTATAAGAACTAATAGTTAAGAAAAATACAATAAAAATATTTTAAAAAAAATAGTAAGATTGCACTGTGTTGGGTAAACCCCACCCCCAAGCTCAAATGGGTGAAATAATTATTGAGAACTTCGGGATAAACTATAATAAAACCCAATAGGTTTCATGGCTAATGATCGATCCTT